>OMNM01000008.1:0-39757 GCA_900302745.1 Parablennius parvicornis
AATAAAGATGGTGAGTCACCTGTGTATATTTGTGCTGTTCTGCAAATGTTTTAAAGAAAAGCTGTGTTGCCGGGTAGATTGGGAGAAGCAGCCGGAATAATCTGATAATCAGAGGAATGCCTTTTGCAAGCATCATTTTAAATTTTTACTTTTAATGAGAATTCATAATGAAAAAACATTTTAGGACTGGATTGCCTATAAAGTAAAGACTAACTAGATATAAAATGAAAAAAGATACTTACTCACATCCTCACAAACTCCTGATGTAAAGTACATTCTCTTAAGTACATAATTCGTCTGTGACTTTGGCAGCGGTGCAGAATGAGAGACAACCTCGGAGCACAGCTCACGTCAGTCTGGACTCCATCGATATGGACACAAAAAAAGAGCACCTGGCCACAACGCAGGAACTCAATGCCTCCGACACCTACCCCTCAGTTATCTGCAGACCAATGGTCACTTCATCTGTCAACACTCCTGCCACCACGCAGCCCTGCAGCAACCAGAATAACAGCCACCGCTTCATGGTCAGCCTGCTGACTGCAGAGACCTGCGCCAAACTGGAGCCGGAGGATGGTGAGGCCATGTGGTGAACATTAGAGCAGCAAAACAAATAAGGAAAGAGAGAATGATTTAAAAAAAAAAAAAATCATTCAGAAAATTAATTCAGTGCTACATGTGGCTTCCTCAAATTGCTGCAATCAAGTAATATTTGTGTACTTTTATGACCAGGATTTGCAAATTAATATTTCTGTTGTTGTTTCTCTTGAATGCACAGTGGAGGAGAATATCGACGTGACAACAAATGATTCAGAGAGAGAACAGACTCCCTTTGACTGTCGCCTGTCTCCATACACCTCCAGTTGTTCTGAGGGTGTTTATGAAACATCTGCACGACTCCTCTTCATGTCGGTCAAGTGGGCGAAAAATTTACCAGTATTTGCTCATTTGCCATTCAGAGACCAGGTGAGGCAGACTGACACAATATTTAGAGTAGTTTCTGTTTGTACATGTATGAAGTGATTGTGACACTGATATAAAACATTTGTTTTAAACTCCCAGGTGATTCTTCTTGAAGAAGCTTGGAGTGAGATGTTCCTTCTGTGTGCCATCCAGTGGTCTCTGCCCTTGGACAGCTGCCCTCTTCTGTCTCTGCCAGATGTTTCACCCTCACAACAGACCAGGAGCAGCCCTCACACTGTTGACCTCCAGATTCTGGAAGAGATCTTCGGCCGCTTCAAGTCCCTGGCTGTTGACCCGACTGAGTTCGCCTGCCTGAAGGCCATTATACTGTTCAAGCCAGGTAAGATTTATTCTGATGACTTTCCTTGTTGTGGAAAGGATTGTATAGCTTATCGTTACTGTTTGAATCATTGGTGTAGAGACACGAAGCCTTAAAGACCCAGAGCAAGTGGAGAATCTGCAGGACCAGTCCCAGGTGCTGTTGGGCCAACACATCCATTCAATGTACCCTAGCCAGAGTGCGAGGTAAACCTGATTTCCTTTTAAGGCTGATAACGTTAGAACCTGTTGTGTCAGTTCAGAAACATGACAATCTTTCTATTTTGTTCTTGTTGAAGGTTTGGGAGACTGTTACTGCTGCTGCCATCACTCCACTTTGTGAGTTCGGATAAAATAGAGCAGCTGTTCTTCCACAGGACGATTGGAAGCACACCCATGGAGAAACTGCTCTGTGACATGTTCAAAAACTAAACACAGCTATGAAACACCCTTTTAAACAGTTTATACAAGGTGTATGTTGTTTGTATTCTTGTTACGAATCCAGTAATAATATTTTTTTGCCTAAGAGAACAAAATGATGAAAAAATGTGAATTGATTTACAAGTATAACTTCAGGTAAACATGCTTTTACACTGTTGACTCATTAGATCACCTGAGTGGTCATCGTTAACATCAACTTGTGGAAAAAAAACCATTTTAAAACTGTAAATAGACACGGACCAAGACTGCATTTGTTTGTATTAAATAAAAATTGAACTATTGTATATGCATCAGTATTTCTGGTAGTTTCTGGTCATCTGTGTGTGTAAACTAGATCGGTGAAAAAGAATACAAGTGAGGGCCCATTGTTGGGCATATACGAAAATATATACCCAACAAACACTTGAGAGGATTCATAAAAATAGTTTTATCAATTTGACATTACATTATGTTTTATCTGATATTTTGGTCAAATAGGGCTCCACCCTATACATTTTTCAAGCTTGACATTACTCGTGGTTCTTCATGGTGAAGAATCAAAAAATGTTGTTCTGTCTGTCAAAAAAAATAAGTCAATAGATTTCCATTTTCTCTTTACAAAATTTTTTGGACACTGGGATGTATAAAAAGGAGTAACAAACTTGAAAAACCATCCATCTATCAAAACGTCAACCAGCTGATCAAATACTTCGTTTTGCATGAAGTCCAATAATAGCTGGGCCCTCACTGAGGGTCTTTTTCAACTGCATTAAGTCCGTCTTTAGCTAAGTGAAGACAGGATGAGATAGAATGAAGCGAAATATGAAGCTTTATCCAGGGAAGGACTGTGGTCTAGTTTGTGAGAAGTTTGGGAAAACCTCCCAGAAGCGCAGCCATAGAGTAGAGGAAAAAAAAAGAAACTGCCTTAGGTTGAGGTGTTCGGCTCTTACTGCAGACAGGAAAGAGGATATGTCAATGCAGAAAAAAAAAATTCCCCATTCCCCATTATTAAAATATGATTAGTTTAGTTCAGAAGAGTCCCTTATGTGTACCGAAAAACTATTAACAAATCCATCACCTCAGTGCTCAGCCATACATAATTTATGACATATTATATGATCTATATGTTAATATATCACTTATAAATGTGTAAAAAGAAACGTATCATTATTGTTTAAAATGTGTCAATATTTATATTTTGTATTATGGCTATGCGCAAATATGTGTAAATATTATGTTAATATAAGGGTAAGTGTCCATGTCTATTGTTATTTTGATTGGATGCTGCACAAAAAACCAAAACAAGTTCCTCGTATGTTAAACATACTTGACCTTAGAAATCTTTCCGATTTTGAGTTTTAATAAACTGCAGTGTAGCCACATCAACGTCAGGGGGCAGTGGTGATCAAATTATCCGATGAGTACTCCATGACTCCAAGAAGAAGAGCTACAGGAAAACACGGAAATGCTTTCTGGTTTCAGATAAAAATGAAATAAATAAATGGTACAAAGAGTTCCTTATTCAGATTCAAACGGACGTTTTCTCCAATCACATCCACAGAGGAGGTAGGATGAATGAATTTAAGTGAAATCACGATGTTCGGGAAGTCGTACGAGCTGCTCCCCCAGAGGGACTCCGTTACTCCGAGGACTTCTAGTTTGTTTATGGACTCCAGGAGCTTCACACGCTCCTTTGACTACATCCCCAAAATCTCCGAAAACGACTTCAGTGGTAAGTATCTGCAAAAATGATCCTGAAAATACAACGCAAATAACAAAGGCAACCATCCTGAACTTTACAGGTGACTGCCACACAACACACCTAAATGCACATTATAGTTAATGTACCATACAATAATGTTTACCATACACTCTGCCACATCAGTGAGTTACACAGTGTTACAGTTGTACAACCTGTAACTATTTGAAAATAAAACGTATGATTGTTGTAAATTACTGCGTGACTGAAGTTCAAGAAGGGTGAACATCAGCTATACTCTTTTAATATTCCGTTATTTTTACGTGTTTTTTAAAACATATAATTATCATATTTATTCAGTGTCTATTGAAATATTTACATTTGTGAAAGCCCAACCAGATAATAAGAGACATTTCCAGTCTGGTAAATCTACTTTTCAAACTTTGCCAATCTACACAATTTGTTGAAATATAATGCTTAAAATCAAATCATGAAAGAGTTCTGACAGTTTGCTCAAGTTGTACTTTACCTGCTTTCTTTTCTCACAGACACCTCTCAAGGATGGTTGTCATGGATCTTTAACATCATTGTCATCTTTCTCATTTATATCTGCACCTTCATAACTTTTCCGATATCAGGATGGTTTGTATTGAAAGTAAGTGATAATAGTTTCATTATTCGCTACACGTGGCAAATTTAATTTTTACTCTAGCTTGTACTCTAACAAACTGCTTTCGAAATAAAGAATAAACAACTTGTTTTTTTCTGTAGACGGTCCCAAACTACCAGAGGATAGTTGTGTTCCGTCTGGGTCGAGTTTGCCCTCCAAAGGGCCCTGGTATTGTCCTTGTATTGCCCCTTATTGATCAGTGGCAAAGAGTGGACCTTCGGACCCGTGCTTTCAACACCCCTCCTTGTCAGGTAAATCACCACACTCTAAATCCAAGTATCCAAGGCCAAAGTGACAAATATAAACACACTATGTAGAAAGTACAATTAAATTTATGTTATGCCAAAAAGTATAGCATTTCCCTGATCAGGCAGGGAGAATATTGGTATTACAAAACTGTATGAGAACCCCAATGAGCCAGTAATGTAAAATAAAAACACACACTCAACAGCTATCAAAAGAACCATTTCGTAAAGGCTTTTTACAAATAGGCACCAGCAACATCAGTCTTCCAGACAGCCCAGCAGCTCTGGATCAAAGGATAGATTTCCTAAGGTTGGCAATGGGATGGTTTGGGTATGGAAAACCTGAAAACACAAAGAGAAAAGGGACAGGTATCCCACATTCCAGATACTTAGAGCTTTGGTTTTTGATGTTACCTGTTATCCAGCAATTGCTTTTGTATGCAATTGACCTTGATATTCACATGTATTGTTACAGTTATGTCAAAAACACACTTCACGTGGTTCACATACTTTTAAAAAAGCTCTTGCCTTCTCTCTCATTTCATTACACCATTGCTGAATTCTAAAGAATCTTAAATGTTTAACTTCTTATGACATGACAAGATTTTTTTTCTTTATTTTTAGGGTCTCTTTAGTCTCACCTTTTGCTTCATGATTTGGATACAATCTGAATCTGTGATCATAATTCAACTTCAGTCAAAAGTGCAGACACAAGTGCATCTTTGTGCCATTGTTGCTGATCAAGTAACTTGAGCTACAGTCATGTGAAAAAGTTAAACCACCCCTGTTCAGGTCTTCATCAAGAAATGCTCATCTATTGATGTCTAATCATGTTTTTATTGATCTCTGTGAAAGGAAGTAATTCAATTGCAGGTCAACAAAAAAAAAACAAACTTAACATCGTTTTACTCATCAAACGATATCAACAAAAACGTGGATTGTAATTGACGAAAATGTTACATCAGAGTGTTTTAAAAAGTATTTTCTTTGGTTTGAGTTGTTTGTTCAAATTTTTCAACATTTTTAAATATAATATTAAATATCCATATTTCCAAATATGTTCACAAAACCCACATAGGCTTTTGTCAACATATCTGTCGGTTGTGTGTGTTGTATGTTTGTCCTACAGGTGGCAGTCTTGGTGCATGGCTAGCAGTTCAAAACTGGCTACACGGAGAGCTTACAACAAGTTCTAGTTTGATTTTATTTTTTTTCTTCTTTTTTTTGATTTGTTTTTTTGTGTTTCAGTCCTGGTAACCAACATTTGGTAATTGTATTTTTAAGATGTTATATTTGAGATTTGGGATCATTACCTCTATTGGGCAGCTTGACTCTCTGAATGTTCTTCAAGAGTCTCAATGTTTCTGTTCTCTCTTTATCCATAATGTTTCATAGAATCTGTTGCTTTTAATCAGATGACATAATAATCAATTAAATTCTTCTTTTGACACACTTGAGCAAATCACAGTTAACTATATGGTCACCACTCTACTACAAGGCAAATACAAAGAGACATACAGCCACACACTGTCACATTAACACTTTTGGGGAATGTGGGTTTGTGGGATTTTTTAATTCAGCGAGGAGAATTTGTTCACTCCACATTCTCCACTTGGATCTGAACCCACTACGTTGTAATGAGACGAGAGCTCTAACCACTGCACCACAGTCTTCTCTCTTTATTGTTTCCCTAAAAAGTCCAAGGTAATTTTATTTTGCTAATATAGGTGACAACACGGGATGGTGGCACAGTGTTGGTGGGCGCAGACATCCAGTTCAGGATCTGGAACCCCGTCATGTCAGTGTTGTCAGTCCAGGATTTGAATGCCTCCACCAGGATGACGGCGCAGAACGCTTTGACCCACAGTCTGGCTAAAAAGACTGTCCGAGAGATCCAGACTGAGAGAGTGAAACTTGGGGAATATCTCGGGGTGAGTGCACATTGGAGCTGCGCTCTGTTTGGTTTTTGCTGCATTATGTTGCGCTGAAACTTTGTGATTTTCTCTTCAGGTGGACATTAATGAGATGACTCGTCCCTGGGGCCTGGAGGTGGATCGGGTAGAGCTTACACTCGGCTCTCTTCTCAAACCTCCAGAAGAAGCCCCCTCTATGCCTCTCATCATGCCTCCATCTGTACCTGGAATTGAAGGTATCACCGGCCCAATTCAGCAGTTGGCTATGCACTTTCTGAGCCACAGTGGGAGTTCACAGCCTCATCAGGGTAAAACCAAACCACCACAACTTGTTTTGGATCTTTTGCACACTTACGATGAGTTGTAAAAAATTTTTTTTTTACCATTTTCTCTACAGAGGACTGCCTGATATTTATAGATGAGGCCGTCACCACCACCAAACCACGTTCTGTTGAAGAGCTGCTCAGCAGGGTCAAGCTGCTGCTCTCCGACTCTTTGGTTCACCAGGTCGGAGCCCGTTTCCAATTTCACATCAGCTCAGGAGATGGACAAGAGCACAGCTACTATATGGACCTGAGCCAAGGTGATAGATGGATCTTGGGACTAATGCAAACTGTGCGAAATGTGTCAAATACTTATCAAAAAGATCACATCAAACATCTCTGCATCCCTTTTGTGTTCTGTAGGTAGTGGTGCGGCTGGAGCAGGATCCTTGGTTCAGGAGCCAGATGTGACTCTGAGCATGACTGAGTGTGACCTCCTGGCCATGTTTGAAGGGACGCTCCAGCCATTCTCTGCTTACACCAGCGGCAGGCTCAAAGTTCAGGGAGACATCACGAGGGCAATGAAGCTGGAAGAAGTCATAAAATTACTCAAACAGCATCCACAGTAGACTTATTTATTAAATGCTCGATTTCATTGTAAAATGTTTTTCATGTATAACAATATTAAATTTGTCATGACGTGAATTTGGGTTGTGGCTGTTAGTTTTTATTTTTCTCCTCCAAGTCGAAGCACGCACATTTATTTAATGTCATTGTAGTTTCATTGTGAAAGTCCCTTGAGCATCTGACACTCTGTGTTTAGAAAAACATTGTTGTAAAGTTATCAAGAGAGATAAAATATGCAGTTCCGAGCTCCTCGGTGCCGTATACAGACAAAATGAGCAGTGGTATGACCTGTTAGGCTGTTAAATTTACCGGAGAGCCTTGATCAGCACAGCAAGGGGGGCCAACTGTAGACCAGCCTCCTTCCCTCGCACCAGATGTCCCTGGGAGAGGCAGAGGAGCAGCTGGAAGGTAGAGCAGAGTGAACACTCGGTTTCAACATGGCCAGGTGGACTGTGTGGCGCCGCCAGGTGACATTGCCTCTGTCCTGGGTAGAAGAGCCGGCAGCTCTAGGCGTGCGATACAGCAGCAGCACGCCGATGATCAGACAGGTCTACTCGGAAAGCGGCACCATTGTCAGGCCTTTCAATGAGATTCCCGGACATTGGAAGAACGGTGTAGTCAACTTGTACAATTTCTGGAAACTGGACGGCTTCAGAAACCTTCACCGCATCATGCTGCAGAACTTCAACACTTTCGGACCCATTTACAGGTACTGCAGACAAGACGGCCTCGCATATCTCTAAAGAAATTATATATTCTTCTGCATAAGGCAGATCATCAGACAAAACATATATGTTGAATAACTGGAGTTACGCAATGTTGTAGTCCAAACATGAGTGCTAAGTGTGGATGAAAAAAATTATAGTGACCTACACGCTACAAGGTCTCATATTTTAAAAACAAATGTCTGATATAACATTTTTGCCTCTTGCTCTTCTTTCTTTCCACGTCAGAGAAAAAATAGGTTATTATGAAAGTGTGAATATCATCAACCCTGAGGATGCTGCCATCCTGTTCAAGGCAGAGGGCCACTATCCTAAAAGGCTCAAAGTTGAAGCATGGACTTCATACAGAGACTATAGAAATCGCAAATACGGAGTTCTACTGAAGTAAGTGCTACAAATACCACCTCTACTTGTTTTGTCTCCCTTTATTGATATGTAAAGTTTAAATCTGCTACTTTTGGTAGGAAACAATGGCCCCCACGTCTGATTACCTGGTGAAGTAATAGCTGAATAAAGAAAAGAAAAACATACAGATGCTTTGTTTTTATAAGTATTATCTAATTGACCTGGATTTAAATGACGAAGTGACATATTTTCCACAGGAATGGAGAAGATTGGAGATCAAACCGTGTTGTTCTTAACAAAGAGGTGATTTCTTTGAAGATGCTGGAAAACTTTGTGCCCTTACTGGATGAAGTGGGCCAGGATTTTGTGGGCCGGGTCCACAAAAAGATAACACGAAGTGGCCAGAACAAATGGACCACTGACCTCTCCCAGGAGCTCTTTAAATATGCGCTTGAATGTAAGACTGGAGTGTTGTTCACGAATAATCTCAAGGTTTATAGCACTCAGATTATTCCTCTCACACTTGCTTTGTGATATGATTGCTCTGTCGGACACAGCTGTGAGCTCTGTGTTGTACGGCGAACGTCTTGGTTTGATGCTGGATTACATTGATCCCGAAGCTCAAAACTTCATCGACTGCATCACTCGCATGTTTAAGACAACCTCGCCCATGTTGTACATCCCTCCCAGTCTGCTGAAGCTGGTCGGAGCCAAGCTGTGGCGAGATCATGTGGAGGCTTGGGATGGGATATTCAACCAAGGTAGGGCACAGAGGAAAAAAATAATGCACATCTAATATGCAGATTAGTAACAAATATTCATAGTCGTGACATTTTTGAAACCTGGTTTCATTTTAGTACTGCAGTGTAGCTTTTTCTTTCATTCATGTTTTTTTTGGGTGCTTCAGCTGACCGCTGCATCCAGAACATCTACAGGCAGCTGCGTCAGGACACAGGCACTCCAAAGAAGTACCCCGGGGTCTTAGCCAGCCTCCTCATGCTGGACAAACTGTCCATTGAAGACATCAAGGCCAGTGTCACTGAGCTCATGGCGGGAGGAGTTGATACGGTAAGAAAAGAAAGATCAGCAATTAATTTTTTTTTTTCTGAAATGAGACTTTGTTTAGGTCTTTTAAGCTTATTTTGTTGTGCGTGTTGCAGACTTCTATAACGCTGCTGTGGACGCTGTATGAACTGGCCAGACACCCCAACCTGCAGGAGGAGCTGAGGGCTGAAGTGGCAGCAGCTCGGGCTGAAAGTCAAGGAGACATGATGGAGATGCTGAAGCGGATTCCTCTGGTCAAAGGTGCTCTGAAGGAAACACTGAGGTGAAGGAAATTCCCATGCGAGATGGAACTGATGAAAAGAATGTTACACAAATGTAGTAATTTGAAGAATCAGAATTCAGATTTTTTTTCTATGATTTAAATGTGTTATATTCATTAACTGATGCACAGTAATTCCTTAAGTTTTTAGAACATTGTCATAGATATTTGACAAAATTCCTGGATTATTTTTCCAAGAGCCATTCTAAGCCTTATTACTACCTTGTCTGCTTATAAAAGGGTTTAATACTGCATATTGAAGTTATTCTTTGCCTCTTTGCTTTCATAAGAATTTCTCCCCAAAAATTTTCAACTGATTTTACAATGGTGAATATCTTGTGCTATACATTATCAATATTAAATGTTGGGGGATAACTCGTCATTTTTATGTGATGTTTTTATTTGGAATATCTGTGAAAAATGTCATTGCCACTGTTGCTTCTAAAGTTAATTTCTTTTCACAGCTGAGAAAATAAATATATATTTTTTTAATTTGTCGTTTCTTATACCTCAGGTTACATCCAGTAGCTGTGAGCTTGCAAAGATACATTGCAGAGGATATAATCATTCAAAACTACCACATCCCTGCTGGGGTAGGAGGCAATAAAACGTAAAAAATCTTTGTTTTTGCAATTGTTTTATGAGGAACTGCTCTTAATAAATGTCCTTTATTTTTTGTTAGACACTGGTTCAGCTCGGACTCTATGCAATGGGCAGAGACCCCATGGTGTTTGTTCGTCCCGAGCAGTATCTGCCCTCTCGTTGGCTGAGGACTGAAACACAATACTTCAGGAGCCTGGGCTTCGGCTTTGGCCCCCGCCAGTGTTTAGGACGCAGGATAGCTGAAACAGAGATGCAAATCTTTCTTATCCATGTGAGAAATACAGAAAAAGAAAATGTCACTGTATTTTGCAATATTCTTACAGATCACAGATATCAACAGCATGTTGTGTCTTCTACGTTGCAGATGCTTGAAAACTTCAGAGTGGAGAAACAACGTCATGTGGAAGTGCAGAGTACCTTTGAGCTCATTCTTTTGCCTGATAAGCCAATAATGTTGACAATCAAACCTCTACAAGCTAGCCGGTAATGTCAAGATTGAAAAGAATTGTGGTGGATGGTAAGTAAAGCTCATGCCAGCAGCTTTTTTCACAATGTAAACCTGAATAACTGTGTAAAACGCCACAATATAAATGCTGAAAAAGACCTTCCAACATCAGGTATTAAAGGAGAGCAAGAAAACAAGATTTTAGGAATAAATCCAAAAGGTACATGAAACAATTACCTCAGTAATCAAACAATAAATATATGTCGCGTATATTAGCTGTGTGTGTAAATTGATTGAAAGAAATGTATCTGCGTGTACAAAATGCTGTAAAGCCATGATGCAATACATCTTAATGAACATGGAAGAAGTATTTCAGAAAAGTCATCCGTGCAATCTAATAATAAACAATAAAACTGATATGATACATCCTTTCGTCCATTTTTCTTTACATACAGCTTTATTCAATAAATGGTTGTGGGATGTTGAAGCCAATCTCACATGACTATGGATGAAGACAAGCTGCACCTTGGACAGGTTACAACTTCATCCAAGGGAAATCGATTACACATGTTGACAATATATTTACAGGCAATTTAGAACCACAAATTGAACTCACCTCCATGTTAGTGGACTGTTCAAGGAAACTGGAGTACCAGAAGTAAAACCAACATACACACCAGAACATGCAATAGAAAGGCCAAGACTCCAGAGACCTTCCTACCACTATACCCGCCGCATTCTATTTTTCTAGGACAATGAATTTGGGGATATCCGCTTCCTTCGTCTTCTTCAGTCATTAAAGAAACCTGTTAACTGATTGACATTATGAAGGATTGTTGTGGACGTTCGGACAAACCCGTGCCTCTGCTCATTCAGTTTAATCAACATTTCCTGCTTCTGTCTCCCCCATAATTTAGCGTTCTCCTCGAGCTGTACAGATTGAAACAAATGAAAAAAGCATGAATTTACTCCTCAATAGAAAAAAAAACTGAACAGTTCTCATGAAATTCCTGTAATTCAGATGTATTTTGCCTACCTGGCCTTCCAGCATTTTGATCTTTGCCTCTGCTTTCTCCAGTTTGCTTATTAAGCACAGTCTCTCGTGTGCTGACAGTGTGTCTTCTGTCTGAGGGGTATAGCACACACACATACATCGGCTAAGACTGCTTGATTAAAATATAGTGTAACCCTCAAAACAAGGGGACTCCAATCTGTAGTGAGTCCTACAAAATGCTGGCCTGAATGTTTAGGTTATTCAGAGAGTACCTGTGCTGACTGCTGTATGACGACAGGGGCTGCGTGATGAATCCTGTCCAGTTCTTTTCTAAGATGGCTGTTTTCTGCTACCAAGGCCGACTCTACCTCCACCTTTTTGCAATCGGCCTCTCCTGTAAGCATTGAAAGAGGCCAGAGTTTTCCCAGATATTTCAAATTGTTTTCTAAATGTATTTAAATCATCTACCAACATTTACCAGTTCACAAATTGTACCTCTTTGCACTTTCTTCTGAAGCTTTTTGATCCCTCCTTGTTTATTTGTCTCTTTGAGTGTGTGATCCAGTGCTTTCTCCATCTTTTCAATGATCTAAATATAGAAAGATTTCATCCCAACATTTACTTTATTGACTCTTTCGGAAAAAGAAACACGTTTTTTTTTAAACATTCAAATGGAGATGAAAAAAATCTACTTTATTTAATAGGTGTTTAGCGGATCGTGTTGTGACTGTTAACCTTTTCCTGCTGTTTCACTGTGACCTCTAAAGTCGCCATCTTTGTCAGATGTCTGTGTTGCCCCTGCAGAGCCTCCTGTTGCTGCCGGTGGACTCTCTGCAGCGTAATCAGCTCCTTTTCCATGTCATTCTTCTGCACATCCAACAAGACAGAAATGTTATAAATCACAGACACTGACCCAAACTGTGCAAATTTCTTATGTATATTTTGTAATTGGTGCATCTTCCCACCCTGATCAGTTCATTCTGCAGCTTCTGGATCCTGTCCCTTTGCACGGTTTCCTTTTTTGCCTCACTGGCGTGCTTGAATTTCAGAGTTGCTTCAAACAGATAGAATAATCACACAGTGCAGTATGATTTTAGATAATGTCACAATTAGATCTGTCACTTTTACACAGGTCTGTGCAGTTATACTTACAATTTTGAAAGCAATATGATTAATGTTTGAAATATATGTTCAATATTTTCAATAACATCTAAAGTTTAAATGATTGACATGCTGGTGTTAAAGAGCAGGTTTTATAATAACAAAAAAAATCGAACCAGCCATCAATAAAGTTTTTGAAATTGAAATGATTTTCTATCAGATGAGACTTCAATCCAGTCGCTCTGCTTTTATACAAGCAAAGAGACCTTGGGGAAACATCCTTTTACTGAGGGTCACAAACTGTCCTTCAGGAGATAAGGGTTGTACTACCCACAGCGCTTATCAGGGTCCATGGCCTAAATGAGCCGTCTTATCACAAAACTGCACAGTCTGCTTGGGAAAAGACATTCACAAGGATTAACAAATGCACAGGGAGCCTTCCTCTCCCTTATGACTTCATCTGCCAGTGAAATGACCTTAAGTCCGCTAAAACTTGGAATAGTCTGGACGCTTAACTGTCTGAAAATATTGAATCAGCACATTCTTCTGTCTTTAAACTCAACTTCTGAGAATACTTTTAATGTGTGGGCGTTGACAAAGATTGGCTTTGTTGAATACTGACTGTAAAGGGGCAGTGCCTTGCCTATGCCTTGCCTACATCTACCTACCAATTCTATCGGCAATCTTAGCCTTGGTCATGACGTCAATGTTGGTGTCATCCAGCAGTTTCTGGCCGAGGCCCTGGTGAAGAGTCAGGTCAGTCCGGAGCTGACTGTTTTCTGCCTCCAAAAGTACCAGCTGGGTCCTCAATGTTATGATGTCATCTGCCATGCGACTCATTGCTGAACGGTAGTTATCCACCTCCTGAAGGAAAGATTTTAGCAAACAGTCTCGCAATAGTAATGTAAAAGCAGCAATGTAGCCTGCTTTCAGCTAAAGTCAGATGGGATCAGCTTCAACAAATTACAACCCTAATAAAAGTCAGTTAAAGAGGTGTAGAAGATGGGCAGAGAGAACTGTTTGTGGATACTGGCATTTCATGACTGCTTCCCCTGACTTCACACGCTTCTGTAACATTTTCCTCAAGCTTGAACTTACCAAACCTTATGTTCGATTTTTAAGATATCAAAATATCTATTCAAAAAGAGTGACTAAAAGTAATTGTGTAGGGGAGATACTTATTTTCCAGAGACTGACAAAATATAGCAGACAAATGAACTGTTTAAAGAAGTCTATGTGAAATGTAAGTAATGTCACTTATGCACATAAGATGGCAGTATTGAGCTGGTGTAGTACCCAGTTTGTTTTCAAACCTGCCATTTTGTTGTTTAATAAGTAATTACCAGGTGCTGTAGCCACTGTTGTGTTTACTATTGAGTCAGTTGCTTTTTTCCAAACATTTAAACTAAAAAAATATATTGGATAATGCATCTTTAAGATTGACATGTACCATAAAGACAGTTACCCTGCACAATATAAAGGTCTTTTTTTTTTCTTTTTTTTTTTTACAAGCAGTTTTGGAGTTTATTTTGAAACGGTGTCCCAGAGCTGAAGACAATATACACCCAGAAGCCTGGAGAAGAGTTGACGTCGAGAGACATGACTGCCACTAGATGTCCTCAACCCTGCATCTTTTTATAGTCCTTCAGGATGCAGTCAACAGGATATCACTGTGAACAAAAACATTCCTGCAGCAAATTCATATTTCATGAACAGGTTTTCACAAGGCTCAGCATCATGATAATTTATCCTGGTTTTGCATCAGGGAGAGAGACAGGACATGACCTGAGGCCAAACAGCATATTATCCCACAATGTGGGACGTTTCTGTAATTTACTGTTTAAGATTTGGAGACTAAACTATTCATGAATGTTGCTTTTGAAATACAATAGGACACAACACTCCAAATTGTAAGAGTCTTTTGTTTTGGAGCGTCATCTGAGTATTTTGAATCAATCCTAGCGGTTTCAAAGAGCATGATACTGTGGAAACCTAAACTGCCTTAAGTGAAATGGCAAAACTGAATGTGCTGAATGTTGTATTTCAGCAAGATGGACAAATGGAGGTGAAAAATAAAATACAGGGGATGTTTTTGAATAGATACTGATATAAAAAAAAAAAGTAAAGCCTGTGTTGTTACAGAGCCGATATCAGAAGATGTTTCTGTACAGGGGCATTGTTAAACAGCATACTGTCATTGTCCTCTTCTCTGTCACATACCTCCTCCATCATGTTGAATAGATACAAGTAAAAGCAGCCTAAGAGCGGGGTCCATCCGCATGCATGAGGGGGTGTCGATGGGGGGGGGATTCCAATCTTAGATGGTGTGGTTGTGACTCCCATGGGACACGAGGGTGAAATTGAGCATCTAATTGAAAGGGCAGGGATGAGGTGACAATCATGACTGTTGATGAGATGGTGGTCTCTGCTGGGGGCCCACAGGCGTGATGGGGAAGGACAGCTCCCCATGATGAGCCTGGAAAGTCCTTTTATGTGTCAAAAATAGGAGGGACATCTCTGCTGGTGATTTCTACAAGTCCTCTTCCCTGTATGATCTCAAGATACTAAAGTGGCATTGCTGTCATGCATACAGTTATTTCAGGAAAACAGATTGGTAGGCAGAAAATAGCGAGACAGAAGTGTGAGGGTGAGATATCTAATTAAGTTTTTCAAAGCCCTGATCATTATGACTGTCTTACACATGCATTTTTTTTATTCCCATTCACTAAGTCACCATAAAATGCACAAATGAAATTTCCACCAATCCACTGATATAACACTCTGAATACAAATTAAATAGTAAAAGAATCACAACGAGGGAAGGAAAATGTCAAGTTATGCATAAATCACACTATAAGTTTCAGCTTCATCAGCTTAATCGTCCTCGGGTGCAATCAGACTAGGAAATATTAAGCTATTCCACTCTTCACAATTTTGTCACAAGTGTCAGCATGGTGTCCCATCTCATCTGCCTTCCTATGTCACTGGTCACTAACTGGACATGACAGTGTGGATGGCCTCAATGATTGATTGAACAGTTAAGCAATTGATCATGTCCATTCACCTTAGTTTGGAGGTCAGCGATCTCTGCAATGTGGGGATCGTCACCAAAGCCATATAGGGGAAGCCTGATGCAGATATGGATGTGTTAAAAGTCAGTGGACGACAACACTAATTGTTTCTTTATCTTCACGATAAACTCGTGTTTCTTGTATGTAGCTGTTTTACATACCGCTTGTGTGGTTGACGTACTTGGTATGTGCGGTTTATGTTTGGTTTGTTGCCCTCAGTGGCTTCTGCCCTCTCAGCTGGTGTCTGCTGTTTCTGCTGTGCTGCGATCCGACAGCCAGGTTTTGCTCCAGTTTGGGGAGACTGGCATTTTGGCAGAATCTGTGCCAGGGCATCGTGTGACGGAAGTTTGTATGTTTCCCTCTGAAAGTGAAGAACCCGTATTGTTTTTTTCAATCATTTCAACAACACGTCAAAAAAAATGTGATACACTAATAATGTGTTTGGCCCTCATTACACAATATTGTCTCAGGTGGTACACAGTGTGAAAACTTTGAGAACCACTCGCCGACAGCATAGTGTTGCCCTCAGGAATTTTTTATCCTTTTTTTTTTTTTTTTTTTGAATATCATCTGGTATGTTTCTGTCCAATCAGTTTTTTGAATTGGGTGTGTGATTTTGTGGGAACAAAGCTGCATGTGACCCAGTGAGAAAGGTAAGACTGAAACTGCTTTTGTGGAATTGGTGAACAAATATTTTTCATTCATTGCCTCAGTGCAACATCCTGCAGATGTATCACTTTTGATGTTTCTTCCCATGTTTGTTGACGTGCTAGGTTGGACAATGAGCAACACACTCAATGTTTTGGATGTACCATCTACTATCAGTTACATAAATTGGATACTACATTTTACTGCCACAGAACCCCAAGCTTTACAAAGTAGTGTAATTCCAGCAATTAGTGAGGACAGTGAACTTGAAAAGGAAACTATCGATTGTTAAGAGTGGACCCAAAAATCAGGTTAAAGATCCAGTTAAACGGTCTGGTTAAAAATATAAAGTACTTTTCTCAATAATCTCCGTAAAAGTATTACTTCATTCATCAATCACATTGTCAATACAGGCATTCCATTTAATATACACTGAATACTGAAAAATAAATATTGAAATATTCAAGCAAATTCAGACAAATTAGCAGTTGCTCAATAAATGTAGATTTAAAGCACATATTGTCTCCAGCTAAAATTATTTTCATATTAAATTCAAATTCTAAATTGAAAAATACATTAATTATATTCTATAGAATTTACAGCATTGTGTGTATTTGTAGTGTGTTACTAGCCGCTGTTATAACAGCACTTTGATAGAATCTGTCTGTGATAAAGGAGGGGGTGATTACAAGTTTGCGTAGCCGTTACTGTTTGTAATGATATTTGAAATAAACAAAAAAACCCAACATCAATTAACTAGGAAATTATTTCTACATTTGAAGGTATTGGCAACATTTTCATATTAGAATAATATATTATGTGATATTTAAGTGATATTACTGTTACTAGTAATATTAGAATTATTATTAGTATTGGTAGTTGTAGCAACATATTTTTTGTTGAATATTAATGATGAAATGAGTCAGATTCATATTCACATCATAATTCCAAACATGGTAAGTTTTGAATGTTTATCAACACCTACCATAGCTAACACAATCATGCAAAAGTTAAAAAGTTAAGCCCGACACAGTGGGAGGAATACATCAGAGTAACATTACACCTACCAGCTTTGCTTTCACATCAAATGAACGCTTTTATCCAAATACATTATGGCTGTGACCTTTCAAATTCACAGTTTGCTGAGGTAGCCCTGCTCTGCCTCTTCATCTGTTGAACATCCTGCTACATCAGTGGGCTACACGTCCCACTACATAACATGAGAGCCCTCAGTCGACGGCTCTACAGACCCTCGAGTGTGAGTGTTGCTCAAACAATACACGCTTTCATTAAAGTTGGTTACCATGCAGCACATATTCAGAGAACAGACTACAGACTTTCAGTGGAACACAAACACCTCCACAGAGTCAGGTCCTACCTTTACAGCTGCAGGGCTGCTGTGTGATTTGGTCTTTTTTGAAGCCTTCATCCAAAAAAGATTTTCAGATCTTCCTCAGAAGAATCCCTGATGTGGATTTGAAAGTTTAAGCTCGACATCAGTCAACCTGTAACCACAACACAAGCCTTAGCAACACTCCAGACCAATGCAAAGGACCATTGTTATGTACAAAATACTCTCATATTGTATTTCGAATTCTACGAAGCCCCCAGGGAAAAACATGTTCCAATAATCCAACTGCATTCATGTACTACTTATATAATTTTGAGAGGACCAAGTTTATTTCTCAAGTCTCATCATTGTCAATCAAAAGGGTAGTTGTGCATAATCTTGAAACAAAGGTAAATAGCTCTGCATAAGCAGAACAATTTGATTATGTTTTCTGTCCCTTTCATCAAAGTTCCATTGTTGGTTTGGAAGAAATGCGAGTCATCAAATTGTTGACTTGGCCAATAAAGTGTTTATAAAGAAAGCATATCTTATTGATCCCGTTGGCTGAAATTACATTTCTGCATCCACGTCTTCCTTTTTTTATTTTTGCATCCGAGTCTTCCTAACCCATCCATACATGATGCATTATTATTGTCCAGCTTGTATGAATTGAAAATATCATCAAATAGGTGTTGGGTGTCTTTTCACAGTAAAAGTCATACAAAAAGATAAAAATGTTGCATAACATGATATAATAGTCTGTGTTGCTGCTTACTTTCATTTTGATACTTCTACTGAAATATGAGTTTAGGTTTTCCTACACTGTGGAACTTGGGCCGCTATCGCTCTTTGTATTGAAGTATTAGGAAAATTATACGTGGCCTGAAATTTATGCACGGAGACGGTGTGTAACGATCAATGAAATCAAAGGGAGGTTCCTGCTCAGTAAATACCAGCCCCCTAAAGAATTATGTCTCTGCCTGGATAAGCAGATTGATGGGGGCTGATTAATGATTTCTGAGTAACATTCTGTGCAGCACCTGTGGCTCCCTGTGAGCATGTATTAACAACATCAGGGAGATGAAATACATTTTCATTATAAAACAGTTTGCAAAAGACAAACTAGATGGAGCAGATTTTCAAAATATCACATATGAATAAATTGGTGTTTTCTGTTTTTGGTTCTGACAAACACAACTCTCATGACAGGTGGCATCGCCTTTCAACCTTTCAACCTTAAAATACATAAAGTGAGTAATGAGGGAGGACAATGTCTCAGGCATCATGCACAGAGCAATGAAATACTGTTCTGTATTAAATTTGATGCAGCGGTAGATTAAGATGGATAACTTTTCTTGTGAAGCGTCCTCAGCTACTTTTCATGTATGAAAGGTGTTATTTAAATAGTTGGTATTTTATTTTCTAATTACATGCAAATGGGGTGAAAATACCAAAAGATGTGGATCAATTAATTCCCGACTTGGAACTCTCATTACTGGTGAACAGCACACCCTGATGGCACAAGGTTTGATTCGGAGTAAATGAAACAAGGAAAGTGCATGCAATGTAATGTTTTTACCTTTTGTTTGGTGTTTTAGCAATTTTTGCAATGGATGGTGTTGAATTGGCATCTTCAGAACTCAAAAATCCCCTTCATCACCACACACTGGACACACAAAGTACAAAGTTCATGTCAGTGTTGGCGATGGGGTCTGAGGGAGTCAGAAATAAATCTAAATCAGACATTGGGGAAGAAAAAAAAAAGATATATACACATATATGTATATATATTTTTTTTTTTTTTCCTCCAAGGAGTACTAGAGTTCCCATGTCCATCCATGATTTCTGCCAATGATGTGAATTCTGGCAATGATGTGGGTGCAGATCATAGCCTGATCCAGTTGACAGCCAATAACAACTATGAGCATGAATAGAGAGCATTTCGTATAAAAAAATTCTACTCTGTTCACTTTTTACTTAAATATTTGCCTAATCGAGTGCTTTAATCCATGATTAATAATTCACCCGGAGCTTGTAGCTATGTGCTCTGCTAGAAGACAAAATCTTCTCTAATCCTATGAGGAAAACCTGTACAAGTGTAAACACTTCCAGCAGTCGAACATCACATTATAATGTATGAGATTCCTCAACTAATTTCCAAAGTCCTTAGTGCAAAATCATTTCCATTCACGTGTGGGTGTATTTTCAGGCCCAGCTCGTGTTCAGAATACCTCCAACACTTTTACATTATGATCAATGGAGAGCTGAGGAGGGGACAGGGATATGTGTGTGAGTGTGTGTGGTTTAGCGGGGAAGGGTGGGGCGTCCAGTGCCCCCATGTGGGCTGGGCTTTCTCAAACATCATCAAAATTCAGCACACTGCCTGCAAAATGTGGCCAATGTGCACTTCATGGGAATGACAGCTCAGAGTTTGCTGCCACACAGAGCTTCAATTAGCCTGCTAGGACAAGGCGGTACCCAGGAGCTTTCTCTGCCTCTCCTACAACACATACTCCGCCTTTCCCGTCCATCACGCTTTACTTTTTCCCGTCAGTCCTTCATCTGACCCAGACTTCACCGTTTGAAAAAGAAAAATCTATTTCACTTCACCATCTACTCTGTCGTATTTTTTCTTTCATGTCACGATTCTTCCGCAGCTTCCCTCGGCCCCGATACACCAAAGACAAGTGGACCGGAAACACTTGTAGTGTGCTAATGGACGCTGAGGTAAAAGAGCTGTTGACAACTGAATTCAAGTGAAGCAGAAAGGGGGAAATGTCTTACTGTTCATATGGTTCATCCCTGTTTCCACATGAAGTTAGTTTGACTGCTTGTTTATGTATGAGCCGCTGCAAGATCTCTAAGAGTTGTCTTTTAAAAAAATCATTATCACAAACATTGTAGAACGCTAGTGATTGTTTTTTTGATAAATGCAAAATGTAAACCAAGTAATAAAGCTTTTATCGATTGTAGCACTGAGATACACCTGGTTAACTGTAATTAAATTCCCTGTTTAATAAAATCCTAATAACTGATCTGTGCTTCAGTTTAGGGAGCAATAACACACAAATGTTTTTGGTGCAACCAGCTGAGACTAAAATACGTCTTATAGCAGTGACAAATTAAATTACAGACCTCTCCTTGAGAAAATTACATTTCACCCCGAATGTGACGATATCCATGCCAAGTCAGCAGAATAAAATCTTTTTTTTTCTTTTTAATATAGCAATGTAGCGAGAGTAAAGAGCGATGAGGGAGAATGGTGTGGGTCAAGGACAACACACAGCTTTGACTCAAGGACACATGAGGCTGACAGCTGATGCCACTCCTCGTCAGGTCCACTGTGGGAGCAAAGCCAAGGATTATCTGTAAATCAACGTCCGTCAATTATGGCAGTGCTGCTATGAAACCATCAAGGTTCCATAAACAAACAGGGGCACGCACGTAAAAGCAGGGCTGACACCGAGCTGGATGGATAGTTTGAGGGGGGGTGAGTTCTTCCAAGAACAACAATGCATACTAATCAGATAGAAATAAATCTCTCAAAAACAACTGTTATCCAACTTCCAGTTTATTTTTGCTTTATGTGTTAGTTCTTACATAAAGAAATGCCCTCAAAAAACCCACATCTGTGGTATTTTGTAACCTTCAGCAGCAATGAGATACCTTTCTCTGCTGCATCACTAATCTGTGGAATTTAAACATTTGAGATTCTGTTATCTTTACACATTTTAACGTCATCCCATGGACTTGATGAACCAGTTTTGGCGCACATATATATTCCTATGACCTTTCATTCTACTTCACCCCCATCACGTAATTAAAAAAAAATTGTGTTCTCAAAATGCATTGAATTGCCGAAATTTGTTATCATGCACAAAGACAAAGTCTTTTAGATGGAAGAAAAAAAATCTTTCATCAAAACTTTCTAGAGTTGAAAAGAAAGAGCGTTGTGAGATATAAACAAGCACTATCATGTTAAAAGTTATATGTCTTCCATGTACATTAATAAAACAATATAAACAAGAGTAAAGTACTTATAACAAAGAAATGCATTTTGTTACAAATTCAACCTGATATGAATAATGGATTTACTTCTCTTCTGAATGAAAAACAGTGTTTACATTGAAGAAATTCAGAATTTCTCCAATCAATTCACCAAACATGCGGCTGAAGTGCCACTGACCTTCAGGTGAGAATGAAACCATCGAAACCAGCCCTGAAGGCTGTCTCACAGCAGGCTGATATCCAGGCCACCGTGGCACAGCAGAGTATTAGTGACTGTTCTCCCCGCTGGCTCGACATGACCTTTCCAAAATGCTATACAACCGAAGCTTAATGACTAACACAACGGTTGACATTTACTAAAGTCAGCTTCCTGCCAAATAGTTCAGAGAAACACCGAATCGCTAATGTGTGATTCAAAAGATCACCAGAGAGTGACAGAAATTATCTGCAACAGTATCTGGATACGCTAGATTCCCAAACATTTCAATTTGAATAAAATATTTGTTGACACAAGAAGGCTGATAGATGGGGGGGGGGATTACCCTTATCTACCCAATGAATTAGACATCTCTTTTTAGAAATCAAATCACCCCACACTCTGTTGGAGGTGGTGGAAAAAGACATGAAGTCTGCAGAGCGTAGTGGGCATGCTTATAGTCTGATGCGTCATTCACTTTTTGGCAGGACTGTCACAAGAGCTGAATTATGAGCAACCAAACCATGCGATGATGTCAACTCCAGGCTACACATTCCTTCTTGAAACACAAGTCTGGGGTCACTCAGTCAGGCGATGTGACTACAAAGCTCAGAGACTTCCAGTCCAGGTCTGGTTGGTAGATGAATATCTCAGGAGTGCTTTGTTTCTGAAAGCCAGTGACCAGCTGGGAGAGTAAATGCTGCAGAGGAAAGAGTCAATGAACTCCAATAATAGCACTACAGATTGTTCTCATTTGAGTGTGTACATTACTGTCATGATGAGGGATATTTAGAGTGCTGCTTAAGATGCACTCATCTCTCATAGCATCCATGAAACAACAGAAAAGACTATTAATCATGACTAAAGGAATTAACAGCTTGAGCTCAGGGTGCATCAAAGGGTTAAAGACCTTCATTCGCTCCATATTGACCAAGGGCAGCAAAGAACTGGGTGACTTATTGTGCGGTGGGTACATCATTTACATTTCTAAAATCAGATAAGGCTCATAATGGAGATGTTAACCCTTCCACCCTTTTTGTGCAGGACATTGCTCTGACAATAATGAGCAGGTTTGGCTATTCAGTCGGGTTTCCTGATGGACGGCACTGAGTAGATGGACTGATGACAGGCCATTAGCTCGAGCTGAGCACAGAGGAGACAAGCTAAACAATAGCTGACACTGCTGAAACAGCTTCATTGTGAAGCCACAGCAGTGAATCTGTATTCAGGGGTGATTGTGAGGTTACACTTTCAGCTGAGGTGGGAATACGAGAATAGCTCTAAATCTGCTACACACAGTCTCCTCCGGCTGTGGCGTACAGATACAGGCACTTCAAACAGAGCAGCCCAGCTCAACCTGCACAATAAAACACACGGCACAGAGCTCCCTGCAAGCCCACTACTTTCTTATCGGAAAACAACAGCAGAACGAAGTAAACAACTGGGAAATTAGCAGTAAATAACACCAGTGAATGGGACCAGCAAGAGCTGTCTTAATTATTCTTTTGTTTTGGTGTATTTGGTAATTTCCATAATCATTTCTGTTTCTCCCAACCTAACAATGGTAGATTCATGGCAGGCATAACACATTGATAAGGAGGTATTTTCAATATAGACAGCACTTGTAAAGGATTCTCAAATAAACATGTGTACACAGTATGGGTACACATATCTATTTGTAGATGATATGGCAAAAAGATTGGATCATTGTTACAGATTTCTAGTGAGAAAATGATCCCATTTTATTGGTATGATAGTTCAGAATGATAAAATATGTACATTTGTTCACAAATACATTTTGTTTCAGATTTATCTTAATATACAAAGTGTATATATGGGGTATTTAGTCACACTGAATTAAAAATTCAAATGTAAAAAAAGTAAGTTTCATAATTTCCTTTAACACCATACCATCTGAGTAGTCTATTTTCAAATATTTTGATGAGTAGCCCTCCAATAGTTGAAAGTACAGCGATGGGAATGCTAGATGCAGAATGTGGTCAGTCAGACTAATAAATGCCTATAACACACATCAAACTGGATATGCATTTTAGAAAATTTATATTTTTGTTCATCAAATGGCTGCCATTTGTGTTCTCTTGTTCACGCTGAGGAGAAATAATGAAAAGATTGTGCTTGTGGCGGCACTACAACAGTCGTCAGAACCTTGTTGTGTGATGACCCTCAGTATTCAAGGTCTTTCCAGCACTCGGCTCTTGTATTTTGAGCCAGACTGAACCGCCCTCCCTCCTGATCCGCCCTCCCACACTCGCCTTGATTGCTCCATAGCCTTCCTTTCTGCTTTTGTCTGTCAAGGCCAGCTTGCACTACATCAGTCTGCCTACATTACACTTTAAGACTCCCACATTGGAAACTGTGCCAAATGCCTGCTGGCCTTGTTGATTCCTTGACGTCTTCAGTTTCTCCGACAAAAGAAGAATAGTTGTGTCTGCATTTGAAAGCAGACTAAACACAGAAATGGGAAATCAGCAGTGCGTAGTTAAAGAATAATTTAAAAGGGAAGAAAGAGGAGTCAGACATTCAAGGATAATTGTTTGAATAATGTTGTATACAAGAGTTTGTATACAATGCATACAAAAAAAACACTTTTTTGAAGTTTGAGAAAAGGTAGATGACAATGTTTCTGATGAAACTGCACTCAGTAAGTAAACACTGTCTAACTAAACATTCTCTATACATCAGTAATAAACAAAAGGATGCCAATAACAAACGGGCTCAAACAAGAGTATCTTCAAAGTGACAGTAAAACGCCACTAGATGTCGCTCTGTCTTCACTTCATCTGCCCTCAGCCGATCACTGAGACTGCCACAGTAATGGGATGCCCTCACTGTTGTCTAAACTGCACAGCCGCAATATGTGAGAAGTGTCTGCAAAGTCATTACTATTCAGGACCAGTCCCTCACTTCCTTACGTCCCCTCAGCCCGCACTACTCTCAAACCACAACAGTGCCCGGCGGCAGGGGCCCCGCAAATTACTGTACGCTGCAGCTCTGCTGGAGTAGGACTGCATACATTACGCTGCATCTGAACCCGGGGTCCGGCCTGTGGGGAGTATCACAACCCTGCCAATAAAAAATACATAAAACTCTCCTCACAGGCTTACTGTTATCAGTGCAATTGTTGCAGAGGAGATATAGACTACTCTGAAAACAATAACAAAACTTACTATGAAAGATCTTCACGTTAGGCAGATGGTGATGATGGATATGTGACTTAAATAAACTAAACACAAAGAAAGTGAATACAGCAAGACTTCTTGTTAATCCTGTGTTTGACATTCATATCATACACTTTGGAGTCGTACAACCCACAAAGGAAGAGAAGAAATATTTTACACAGCAGATCTATCGAACGTCACATGAAGCTTGTGTTTGTTCTGTTTGTTCTGACTAATGGAAAAAAGATGTGATTCTTTTCAGAGCAGCCATTGCACAAAATCAATATCATGTTGGAAAGCCTGATGAATTTGAAATCTGTACTGAGTGGATATTGATTAATGTTGTACAAACAATTTTGAAAGCTCATGTAGATTGACATTCAATATGTGTTTTTTAATATGGCTATATGAACAAAGAATGATGCATGTGATGAATGTTGGTAACACCTACATATACAAACCTGATCAAGGTATTTCAGGAAAATTGACAGAACTGTATTAAATATGTTTTTGAAACCATTTTACCTTACACCAATTTTATTTTTTTTTAAATTCATTAGACTTAAGAACCAAACAGGATTAAGAAAGTGCCACCCAATGTTTGTCTATACCTCATGAAAACAATGAAAGACCAGCAGGTCCTAAGTCAATGCTGCAGCAAACAGAGGCTGTACAATGTGATATTGAAAATATCTCAGTCCCGTCTTCCGGTTGCTCATCAAAATGAGAGCTGCATGCTGGAAGGTATTCTCCAGACTCCCATCTAATATCATTACGAGCCTGAACTAATCCAGCTGTTCCCCACAATTACATTTTAGCCTTTTACACACAGCTGACCCAAGTTCATTTTGATGGTGCTTTCCAGGCAGAACTTAATCATCGAGTTACTGGATGGAAATGGAGTCAGGAGAAATATTCATAGGCCTTGTTTTATTATTTTTTTTATTACTACAATATAACCCATAGTCAAGTTGGAGTTATAGCCACAATGTTGATCCAAGATGTGGGGAAACTGTACCTTGTAATTTTGTCAAGGGGGTGAAGTGGAAATCAGACCTGATCATCTTAAGCATACGGTTCTGACCATTCTGCTGAAAAAGCAATATGCTTCATATTGAGCAGCATTGTGTTTAGAACTCTCATCTCAAATGGAAAGTATTATTGATTGTCTTTGTCTCAGTGTTTAACCAGTGATGGACTCATGCCTGACCAGGGGGACTGCTGATTTTGCCCAGAGTCAGCTGGGATCAGGTCTATATATATTATTTTTTGATCAGTCCTTAATTGGTGGACTTTATAGAGGAATAACAATTATTAGACTTGCAGTGTAAAACAACAAAAACATGTAAAGGTACATCCAGAAGTATGCATTAATTGCAGAAAATAAAATTATCTGATTTAGTATTCATAAGCCCTCCATACACTGCTAGTGTTTGTTGTACTTCAACAACTTGTAGCCTTACCTAATATACAGATTAATACTTTGAATGACTTTACACAAGAACAAATGTACCCTTACTGCTGTCTACTGATCCTGCTCAATATTCCACTGTAAAGCTGCAGAAATATGGCTGAATCTGAATTCTAGCCAATGCAGGACTATAATGATCCTCTGTGTTGACTTCTGTGTGGACTTCATTTATAATTTGATCCAAGTTCAAAAGTTTAACGGCGTATAAGAGGCATGTTTATGAAAATATAATTGCTACATGACATTTATAGGATTAGCCTCAGTCAGGAGGAGGCTGCATGCTTCTCAGAGACAGGCCACTTTCCAAAGCCTGCTCTGCATCTTGCAATTTGAATGCTACCTACAAATAGATCCTTCATTAACCTGGCCTCCAGGGGGGATCTAATAAGCAGACTTTTCCTTGAAGCACAATTCCAATCTGTCTCACTAAAACGAGGCTGTTGTACTGTGATGAGCACTGTGTCCATGTAGTCAGCCTCTGAGTGCGTTTGAGGAAGAATGGAGAAGATTACTGAGGAAATCTATGTGGCTAAGCTATGCACAGTCACACAGTCCTTTCTGATTCTTAGTTTGTTCTGCTTGTCCAGGCCACCTGCCCACTGACACATGAATAATAGTGTAGGGATGTTACTCTGTATTTGATCAAATACAGATTAAACGGGTTGTTACACGTCCCAATACTTTTCGAGCTGTGCTCAGGCAGCTTCTCCTATGATAGACAAGCTATTTACAGCTTTGTAGGATCTAATGCACTAATCTTTTGTCTCGGCACACAAGTGTAGAACAAACAGCTGCAGAGATACGGCAGCGGTGATGTGCCTCTGCATCCATCAGCAGGTAACTAGTTGCAGCGAAGCCTCCCCCAGTGCTGTCCATGGTGCTAAGGAGAACAAAAGCATCAAAGCTGAAGCTCTCCGCCTCTCAAGCAGGGAGGGGCCGAGCTGTGAAGGGGGAGGCACCATGTGTACTTGATTCAATTAGGCAGTCTGTGAGGCCTCCCCTGGGAGCTGCCTGCAAAGACGGGGGGTGCGGCAGGCCTGTCTAACAAAGACGTTCAACCCAACCCTTTGACCGTGCTGAATCCAGCTCATTAGTCAGCTGAGTGAGTGTTGATCATCTCAAAATAGGATGTTCACCAGATTGAGAAGGAAACGGTCTTGTTCTGACTATCTTGTCAGCCTGATGTAAAGCAGACATGAAAACAACCATGTTCTGTTTGGATGTTTATTGTACTGGTGATATTGTGCCCTAAGATTCGCTACAGAATCCATATCCACTTCATTTCTTGTTTCCATGTATGTTTGTTTACTGAAGGGTTGCAGCAGATAAAGCCTTGATCTGTGCAAAAACTTGCAACTACTTAGAGGTAGGAAATTATATATATTTGCTAGAATTTTTACTTAGAATCACACTGTATTGGTACTTTGGAATTAGTGTGCGGTTCACTTACCTGTTGCACAACATTCCCTCCAATTGCTAGATAAAAAGACAACGTTTTGGGTGCTTATAAATATCTTATTGTTGTCATCACACATGAAACAAATTGGAGCACATCAAAGAAGTGAGTGAGCTTCTGGATGAAGGCCAGATTGATTAAAGATATAATTGAATAGAGAGGGATTTGGGAAATAACAGTCATTTCTCTTAAAGATTTTTTTTTAATTCCTGGGAAACGTTTCTGATATTTTGGAAATGTATTAGAAAATTATCTTTGTAATTTGTTGCAGCCCAGTGAAATAATGGCTTAATGAAACCAGAGCAAACCAAGTCTCTCAGGAAGTCATTAAATGTTGTTTTCAAAATGTGGCTGAAATGTAATAACAAGCAGAAATAGAGAAAGAAGTTTGGAATGAAAAAGCAAAGTGGATGCAGTATCTCTGTCAGTCAAAGCTGTATACGCGCATCAATACCAGTCATATCTCTTGGCAAACATCTGTCACACCATCAGACTAAAACCCCTAAAAGTCCGTCATGTTTCAAAGTTTCTTCTGTATCACAGAGAACAAGCAGAGCGTTTAGCTCGTTTGAATGTCAAACAGATAAATGCAGTCCAGGCACATTAGTATTCCTTTTCTGTTCTGCAGGTCCTTTGAAACTCAGCAGATGTCTGTGTTTCTGTATTTGCACGTTGTCAGGGTCGCTTAGGAGCAATGCTAGGAAAAATAATGAAAACATCTGCTTGGCCCGTTTTAATCAGTGTCACACCATATCTGTCAAAGCCAATCTGCTCAATACTTCTCATAAAAAAAAAAAAAACATTGCACAACGATATGAAACATGACAAGCTGAAAAAAACAAAACGTGCTAAATATACTGTTCAACGTATTGAATAGTACTGTGGGTAATATATAGTGCTTGATCCCTTGGGACTCTTGGATTCTGTTACTTATTAGCCATCCTGTGATAAATCAAACTGGCTTTTACTCCAATACAGTTCATTTGCATGAATCCCCACTGTTGTGCTGGTGTCGTCACAAAAATATAGGTTCTGGTTCATACCGTCAAAGCCACCCGAGCTGATCATAAGCGGACACATCTGCCAACAGGCTCACCAACCTGCCGCCTGACAGTCACACCTGCTGTGCTCCGGGACCACTTTGGTGTTTCAGCAATCATATGCCATCATAGGCACCAGAGATAATTACACCGCTTCCACCCACCAGGTTGGCCTGATTCGCTAGAACCGTATTGCTCCCATGCAGCAATAACACTTGTCTAAATGAATGCACAGCACTTTACGACACGTCTGACAGCACCCATTTATTCTGCCGTCCAGCTGGAAAGAAAAAACAAATTAATTTGGCACTTAAAGCCCCAACCCCATGTGAATAATGTATCACCACTCCCTCAAATCACAAATCCTCCCCACCCCCAAATCATCACCATCATTCAACCCTCATTTAATGATTTCCAGTTTTAGACAGCACAACTGGTAAAGACTCCTCCATCAAAGGCTTTTACATCCATACTCAAAGATGAATCACTAATATTTGATCTTGATTTGCTCTCATTAGTATTGACATTTATCTTGTGGAAATATTAAATTTATTTAACAACAAATCATCCATCCATGGGCTTGTCTTTAGATCTAGTGGAAAAGCCTATCTATTAACCACAAAATAGGTTTGCACATTTTGAAAAAGGTCTATATAAGGATAAATCATGAATAATTTGTCATTGTTTCATCCATCACCTACTTCATAGTTTGGGCAACACAATAATAGCTCTGTAGCAATTATAAAGTTAAATATTAAAATTTTGCTTGAAAAGAAAGATCATTTTAAAGCCCAATTTGAATAATTTACCTTTTTCTTTCTTGCAAAACAAGTCTTAGTTGTAACAGGTCTACGTTTCAGGTTGTAACAACACAATTCTGAAAGAAAGTCAAGAAACAATCATACATAATATCCAACTTAGTGTTACGTGCTATAGAAATGTAACAATACTCTGAAGAAGTTCACCCCCCACAAAAAAGAATTTAAAAAAGTGGTACTAAACTTGCAAAACATTTTATTGTAAAGCTGTTGAAATAGGAAAAAATCTAACACAGTTTGTCTGTGAATCTGATTCCCAGCAAACTAAAAAGAAATATGTCATCAAAAAAAGAAAAAAATTTATTTGCGGGTGCTGAGAGTTTCATTTTTCCACAGAGCAAAGTGTCAGGATCACGGTTTGCTAACCAGAGTCTCTTTGTTCACTTCACACCAGTCTACTTTCTGGTTCGGGCATCAGAATACCAGCTCTCTAACAATTATCACTTGAGCATGCAGATCCGAGTAACACCTCTCCTCCTCCCCTTGGGGAGGACAGACGTTGGGCTTTACACTCTCATGTGCCCCATTATATTTATGCAAATCAGAATGAAATCAGGGGAATTCAGGGGGCATCCTTTCCTGTTAGTGCTAATTAGCAATGAATGCTATATGGTATACATTATGTATGAAGTCCCTTTTCAAGCAGCTGTACATTGTGACCTTGAGCACAAGGCCCGGTTTGGATGACACTAAGAACCTCTGGTTGTGACAAATTCTTTGCAAACTCGAAACTCTCACACGATGATCGGTAGGATATCGTTTTGTAAGCTACTGTCCAAGAACATCATGAGAACAACACACAGGAGAGCCACTATGACAGCACTGAGATCTATTAATATCATATGGTGAGAGCTTGCCAATGAATCAGGCCTCATAAAGGGAGGCAAACAGCAGAGGAAACGCAGACTGGGCACATAGGTGACGAGACACATCATATCCAAGATTGCCACTTTACTCCTGAGAGCCAGTAAATGGTATTTTCTCCGATCCCATAAAAAGGGCTTCATTACGATAGTAATGTTGAAAAGGCAATTATTAAACAGCAATAAAGCAGGTTTAGTATCTCTCCAGGCAAGTGGGACACATGTTTCTTAGTAGCTGAGCTGAGGAGTGAGGCAAGCGGCCCTACTACTGGTTGTATGAAGAAAAATATTAAAAACAGAGTTGACTTATTACAATGTATGATAACTGTTTCCCCAGAAAGTTTAGCATTTTTTCATGTAGCAAATTAAACATATATATACATATACACACAGTATATAACAAGTGAAGGAGAAGGAGTGTGTGATGGCACAACAGAGTGAGAAAACACTGTCAAAAGACAACTTGATTGGCCATATTGCAAAACATACCTAAAAAGTAGAACACGAAAACCTGCCTTTGTCAGAGAACTTTTCATGACTTCAAAGAAACAAAACAACCCCCTGAAACAAGTGCTTAAAATTGTATAAACCAACAAAATGACCACTGACAGGTTGGGTAAATGGCACCAATTATGTCTTAACCATGGGATATATTAGTAAGTAACTACACATTTTCTTTAAGGTTTAAGATGGAGAAAATAGTGAGAGAAACTGTGAGAGCTGGACGATTGAGTCAGAGCACCTAGACAGAGTTAAGGAACTCTTGCAGACTGTTTCTTGGTTCACAAGATGGAAGTGTCTATCAAAATTGGTGGAATGGTGGCAGAGTCATTGTTGCACACGGAGATTGAAAGGTGGCATGTGTCGTTCAATCAACAGAAAGAACACTGTTGCAAACGTTAGGCTTCTTCTGATGGAAAGGTATCACAGTTTGTTGTGCGTGAGGCCACAAAATTAGATTCAGAAAGTCTTAGGCCAATTGCAATAACGTTAAAGTTGATCAAACTCCCCTCTCACCTTCCTTTCTCTCTTTTCTGCTTCAGCTCTATTTCTGACTCCAGCTTCAGTAGACAGACAGCTCCTGGTTGAGGAGAGGTGTGAACACATCAACATCATACATACAACATTAACACTCGACACATCTAGAATAATTCACACATTCACAGTTGTGTAAATAACCCTGTTTAAGCAACAGTTTAATTTAATTTTCTCACTTGTGCATGTCTGACTTGAGTCCTGAACACTGATTCATTTAGAAGCCCTGCGTCACCACCAGTAAACATGGCAGCGCTGTGTACCTCAACAAAATATTAACCGCGCCTCCACACAGTCTGCATCTCAAAGGAAGCAACCTGGGAGACATGCACCAAAACACAGAAAAGGAACACAGCAGGTTGCAACAAAGACTGCACGTGGCTTCGGGAAAAGATCTGCATTCATCAATAATTTAGACACATTCTGTATCCATCTTTATCCACTGTGAGTCTATATTAAGCACAGCCTTTCCCTGGGTTAATAGAGAGTCTCTGGGCGAGAGTGAGAGAACATGACGATCAACAGTTGGCACAGACAAGCTGATCCCAGCAGGCAGTGCTGTTGTGGCATAGCTGGGGTGAGAGAATGCCCGGCACCTGGCTAGTGCCCTGAGGGGAGCTGGCAGATGGTGCCGACGCTAGGGTGTACATCCTCGTATACTGAGCGCGTCCAAGCTTTAAACCCAGGGAAAGAGAGGCCTGAAATTCTGAGGGTGGCTGCAGGTGAGGAACAGAGGCGGTGCCAGACAGGTCGGGCAGAGATTGGGCTGGAGAGGGGTTGAAGGGGTCGCAGTATGCTCCAAGCAGACAGATGTTTCAGCTCATTAGGGTCTATAAAGCTTGTCTGCATGCAAATTAATTATTTATGTTTGCAGTCAGTGTTGGTTTTCAGTCACTTGTCCCAGAACCTATTCCAGTGTCTTCTGGCTTTGTTGTCAAACAAAAATATTAAAATTACTGTTCAAATTTCAAAGAAAGAAACATCTAAAATAAACTTCTAATAACACATTGCCAATGTTTTACTTTCTGACGCAAAAATAAGGATTTATTTATTTATTTATTTATTCATTCATTTATTTATTTTACAATTTATAAAACTTAATTAAGTAGTTTAGAGTTTCATCTTCAGCTCTTCACATAAATTCAAAATGGTATATTTCTTCTCAAACATAATTACATTTTTTAAGATGTGTTTGGTCGTTACCATGATGTCGAACCAAAACCTTTGCAAATGGAAAAAGGACTCTAATTATACTGTATATTTACCTGCCTTCTGCTTCCGCTAGTTCTCGGCGCAGTGCTCAGGCATAACATTACTGACTGGGCCTCTTTCTTATCGGTTCTGAAATTCATTAGTTAAATAATCACTTTTTCTTACTATACTTCAACCATAGCAAATAATCCTTCCACTTATTTATCACCATTCAGTAAAGGTTATAATAACCATTTTATTCATGGTATTTAAAAAGGAAAATCTTTGCAGATAAGACACATATTCATCTAATTTTAAAATGAGTTCCCTGGATGTCACTAAAGGGCTTTTTATTTGCAATTTATTTGATAAAGAATCTTCTCACTGACATGTAAAGTTATGAACATTTCTGACGTGTAGCCGTGGCTCTTGCTGAACATACGCTGCAGTCCTGCTCCTATGCATCTATATGCACTGCCAGGATGCACACTGTTTAGAAAAGCACACACATTGCCAAGAATGTCACTTACACACTGCCCGATGAGCGCTCGTCCACGGGGACCTTCGAGCTCAAAATGTCATTGGCTGAAGCTCCTCTTAGCACATACAAAGGTCACCAGTGACACTGGCCCCAGAGCTGCTTATTGATTCCCAATCTCACATCATTATGCATGGCAATTACATATGCACCTGAAGCTTCAATCATTGTCAGGCTGCATGTGGAATAATAATATAGCGCCAATACATAATTCAAGTGAGGTTGAAGTGAAGTGAGAGACGCACCAAGTATTACTAAGATGATAATGAAAAACATTTAGACACGGGTATTAATGAACACATACATTGATTCAGGACAGATATACTCACCATGGTGAAATATGTAATGTACAAATAATTTTTAAACTTCATCCATGAGAGTTGGTAGCTCTGCTTTACCTAGGCTTCAAAGCACATATGTTTTTTTCTGGTCTGCGGGAGAAATATTATTAATCATTATAAGGGTGAAATAAAATCAACCTCCTGCAATAAAAGCAATTAATCAGTAAAATACTACCTGGACTTTAGAAATAATCCATTACTGAAAGTACATCTGAAAGTAATGAAAACTCTCATTTAACAAAAAACTCGAGAGAAAAGGAAATAAATCTCCAAACCATTGGTTTCTTGAAGAACATGTAATTCTTTCCCCGAGTTCCAATATGGCAACGTTCACCAAGCAACATAAAGTTGTAACAACTACAAATATGTTTTTGTAGCAGTTTTCACATTTCATACTTTTTTACTGCGATTTGTCAGTGTAGGATCTCTCTTACATAAAACAGTTTAACAAACTCTTCTCTGACTACACAGAAAAGCCAAACACAAGCTTCAAGATGAAAACAGATGGCATATGATACCCGTGATTGTAGTATGAATTTTCAGATGACTGATAACATAATTCATCCAAATAATATTGACCTTGGCGCAAGAAGAAATCTCAGTCAGTCTCACACCATCGACATGGCAGTTTAGCTATCACAGATATACTTGCATCGATATTTGTTGTTTAGGAGAAAAGGCATGTTCATAATCTAAACAAACACCCCGAGAGCTGTGTAGCTATAGGGATAAGTCTGTGTGGATGAAGTGGGCTGATGCCTCCCTGAGCACAGATGGTGGCAGAGCAGGATGCACCAACCTGTGCTACTGCCCACAAGCTTGTGCGCGTGCACTCTTACATACACAGACACACGTACATAATGCTCACGTATGCATGAATACATGTGTAAATAGATTCCTCATACATACACAGACACAATTTGATGCTGACTCGACAAGCTAAGCGCTAACAGCACAGGAAGTGACAGAAGATACACTAATCATCGTGGAAGATGCTGTGAGTCATTTTACAAAGATTACAATTCAGAAGCATTCAGGAATTAATTTTCATACCTTATATATGTATATAATAAAAATACAATTTTCAAATGTTCTTATTCTTACTCCTCCACAAACATAAACAATGACCACCAAAAGTCAAACAAATACAATGAGAATAAAGAATGGTATCAAAGTTAAATATGTTCATGAATACATCTATTTTTCTTATATTTAATTAGGCCAAAACACATTATCCTATATACTCAAATTCATCTACTTATACATACCACATGGAAATCAAATAAGAATATTACGGGAAGAAAATAAAAAAGTATGCACATATGTACATTCGCATTCTAACAACTTTCCACATTTCAAAATGAAATAATTTTTTTCCCCTCCTTTTTTGACAGTAATTTAAGATATCTCTGCTTGTCAATCAAAAGGTAACTGCGGTTCATTGGGAGATTCAAGGCCAAGCAGGATAATTAGTGTACTGGAACGATCAATACTGCTCATGTGGGGGTAGTAGGCTAAGGAAAAAAGCAATCTAAGGAGGAGAACTGCATGGAAAAGCAAAATCCAAACAGGCTGAATACATTCCAGCATGAGAAATTTACATCCGTGGGAGGGATCTCAATCACTGTGTGTGCCGATAACATACTGGGGGCAAGATGACCAGCTTTTTAGATCACTAAGATTCATTATTTATATTCTAAACAAAGATGTACACAACTAATTGATCACTGTAAAAGGCTATCAAGACATTTTCAGAAAGCTAGTGGTGCAGACTGAAGACGGATGGCAAGACAGGAGGATGGATGGAGAGGAAGATGAATGAAGGCGAGGCTTCAGCTGATCGATCGACAGAGGAAGAGCAGGGGTTCCTCAGGGGATGCAGGGCCTTTTTAGCACCATGTGAAGAGAGAGGAATGACATGCTTCCCCTTTGAGGTGTCAAGCATGCAGGGGAGGCTTGAGCCACAGTGGCCAGTACAGAAAAATGCATGAGGAGGGAATGTGTGTGTGACCAATGGCGCTCTGTGGCGTGACAGACGGTGATAGCAAGCGGCAAACAGAGCTCTCTGAGCGAGGAGAGGAAGACATGCCGGTTCTACAGACTCCAGGTCCCCGCCATGTCTCTGGGCTGTCAGCCATGCCCTGCCCATCTCGGAGCTCAGTTACAGCCATCAAGAGAAACACGGAGTGGTGATTTGATCTGGAGACTTATAGATACATCACTGTCTTTCTGGAGAAAAACAATCCAAATCGGCAAAAACGAGCATGAAAACATACATTTCAGCTCTGTGCAATGAAGTGTGCAGGGTGGAAGCAGAAACGTGATATAAGATGATATACTTCGGTCATAGCTAATGTTACTGCATGTGTGATGAAAAAGAATGAAAAAAATATTACAATTTTAAATCAAATGACATTTAAAAAAAATTTTTTTTATTAATTTACGATCATCTTTGAAGGGAATATTTTAGTTTTGTAATTTTTTTTCTTCCCCCAACACAATCTATAAATATCAAAAAAGTTTAACTGCCATCATACTGAATCTGCCCTTAACGTTAAATTGAGTGACAGGAACACGGCTGCTGTGGAAATGGAGAATTGCTCTCTATTTTTGAGAATAATATGAATTTGTAATGAGTGTCCCCTCTCACAAAAGGCATAAATGAAAACATGATGTGGGTGTCGTCTGCCATCCCCGCTACAGATTAAGGTTCTGACACGAGGCTCGGAAAACCATTTGAGCGAACAAAATAAATAAAACATTGAGATGCAGCATTCGCACCTCAGCAACTGCTTTACTATTATTAGATCCCGAGGAGCAGGAGGGAAGGACACTGAAGAGCTCCAGTGTGTCCAGATGGGGCAGAGTCCTTATGAACCAATCGAAATGCAATGGTGTAACACCAACAAGTAAAAATCACAAGTCATAAGTGAGATGGAGCATCGGGACATAATCTTGAATATTGGTATGTCCGGTTCAAATTCCAGTCGCAGCAAGAAGACCATGTGTTTGTGAACATGAACTAAATCTATAATGCAAACTCCAATAGTCACTATTTTGTCACTGGGACATTTTTTTTAGAGAAATGTTGTCCCAAAAATATATGGAAATAATCAAATTGGACATTCAGGTTTAAGATATGACCTTTGAAAAACACAAGGCAAAATTAAAGAATACTTTGGTTGCTAAGAATTAGAAGGCTTTGTACTTTTTTAGGTAAAAATCCCAGAAAAATAATTAGTTTAAACTTCATGATGATAATTTAAATGGGGCTGACAGCAGATTTAAGGGTTTTTTTTCTCTGTAGTGAGTGTGTTAAGGCTTATTTCTATATATTTTTTAGTGGAATAGAAACACTAGCTCTTAACCAGACTGTACTTTGTTCACTTTATGGCTTCACAGTTAAAAGGCCCGATAACTTTTTTGATTTTAACTTTTCATGAGAGCAAGTGTACATAAATGCATACACACAGAAATGGACACACAACGTATGCTTTACCATTCCAATTACAGTCAATTGGATGTTTACAGAATGTGACTTAATATCATTTGATACAAAAACATCTTGCTATTAGAGTATGCGTCCAACAAAACCTTAGATTATGACAAATGGAAGATAATGACAAGGCAGGGATGCCTTCTGACATGTAATGTTTGAATGAAAGTGAAATAAGTAGATTTTATGTAGCTGTAATATTGGCTACAATGTAAATGAAGATCTCCTGGATCATCCATAGCCACCAAGATAAAAGCATTCAGTTAGATCATAGTTCAGTGTGTCATCATAGACAAAACAGTATATTTTAATGTAAATTAAAAGCAGGTAAGCCATGAGAAGAAAAAAAAATACACTGCTAGTTACCATTGAAAGGCATGTGTGGTGTGAGAGTGTCATGCTCTTTGCTTGAAGACTTCCAAAAGGCTCCAAGTATTTATTCATTTTATATGAAAGTGTTGCCATTGTGGAATTTGCATGTTAAAGATATGAAATATATATCTCCAACCTGGAATTTTATCCAATAATATCTGAATGTGCAGACAAAATGCTGTAAACTACATCAATTAAGTGTCAGTCTCCACGTGATCTGCTTTCTCCTCTAACATCAGATTTCTGTGGTTGAACCACCTGCTTGTGTAAACACTGCAGCTAAAGACATCTAATTCATAAATTAATATCTTGTATTCAATTATCCAATGTATGTCTAAATCAGTGTTAAACCTTCTTGTGGTCATAAATTAGTTTTGTGTTGGATTCATGTTTGACTTCAAGCCTGTTACCAAATAGAGATGGTACAGACTGGGTGGTTGAAGTCACTGTTTACAATAAATTACACTATAAAAGCAGAGGAGATATTAATTTATCACACTTTGTACTTCATAACCTCAGCACGTTGTGACTGTGTAGCTGTTGATGATAGCTTGTCATTGTGTCTTTAAAACCTCATGTGTCTTTGAAAGTATTGAGTGCTTGTGAAGTAGTGAATAATGAATGAATGAGGAACGGATGCAGGTCAGGAAGCTCTCACACAAGAAAAGGTCTGGCACGTAATTGTTTCCCCTTATTCGGAACCTTTATGCAAAACTAACGGGCTTCTGGCTATGACGGAGGATATAATGTTGCGTTTCATATATGGCAATGAAGCAAAAAAAAAAAAATTTATAGAGAAAAAGAATGTTGTCTTAAAAAGATTAGCACAAGTGGCACTGTTAAAAAATTTATTTTCTATGCACAATGTTTTATCTACAGAGGTCCAGTTGGTGGACATAATAATTCACCTCACAGATTTTGTCTGGTAGCAATACATTTAGCCTCTGATACAAGGGACAGTTGTCCATCTTAATTGATGTCAGGCCCCTGAGGTGCATTAGTGCATTAGAGGATGTGCCCGCATGCTGGTGTACATTTACCCTCCCTGTCAGAGGTGGCCAGCCTCGCCCACCAGCTGCACAATACAGCCGGAGCATATTGATTATGCTGCTCATGGAGGCAGAATAAAGCGGGGGGGAAACAGTCTTCCTGCTCAACACATCTGAGTGGCAGTGACGGACAATATAAGACACGATGGACAGAAGATCTGCTATGGAGGCTTCATTGTATGTGTCCAAAGACTGCATGGTTACCTATAAATGCAAGATTGACTCATTGAACTAGAAAAAAAAGAGAGAAAGGGGGTATAGAGAACATACGCACCACAAATATCTTACGCAGCTTAATCTGCAAACATGGCACATCTCTACTGGAAAGCTTAAGATATGCAGTATCACATGCCGGCATTTAAACTCGTGCTTAGCAATACCGCCTGGTGAGCAGGAGATCAATTCAGTGATTCGGTTAAAATGAAATTCTCACTTCCCTTGATTAAGTTAGCATTTTTTCATCTCGGCAGGAAAAAAGGAAAACTGAGACGAGATATCTTATCAGATATTCCAAGATCTAATTAAAGCCAAATGATTTGCTGACTTCATAATTGCTTGAAACCAAACCAAGTCAATTCCACTTTGCATCTCACTTGATATTCATCACTGCCAAAGGACCAATCCATTCATGAACTAAATACAGGGGAAGGCAGGAATTTTAATAAAAATCTGTAATCGCTCATGTGGGATAGGAAAAGACATGAGCCCACCTCAAACCACGAGAAGTGAAATGGAGCTGCTTGGAAAAGTCACTGACCTGATCAGAGGCCTCAACTGAAACGTAAACAGAGGAAATCAGACCCAGTGTGGCACTTAGGCACAGTTATATTCCTGCCACAGTGGGGCAGTAGTCCATTAAACTGTAAACCAGTCCACAATGAGAAATCCTAAGCAGCAGCATCCACTGCATAATTCACCTGACAAGAAATAGTGCGAATGGCTGGTCTAAAGCTTACATTTGTCTTGGGGGTATTAAAAAAAAAAAAAAAAAAAAAAAAAA
>OMNM01000013.1:0-13335 GCA_900302745.1 Parablennius parvicornis
TTATGTAAAATATCCCAGTACAAATACTGGCTTTACACTGAAACATAACAAGACACCAGTTACATCCATTACAACCGTCACTGATTTTATTTTGTAGACTATAACAGGTTTGACAAAGCAAACAATCAGTATTATACTCAGCTTTGATCAGTTTGTGTTATGAAAATTTGTTCTTGTCTCATAAATAATGCTGTGCAAATTCACAGTCTGTTTTTCCAGCATGACCTGTGTCAACACTTTTGGAACCTCTGTGCCACTTTTAGTAACCTTCAGAGTCTACGGTGCAGGAAGCAGGTCTGTCCTTCTCAAAACAGTTCAGCATTTAAGAAAGTGCTGTCCAACTTCATAATCAAACAAACTCCTGGACTATAATGCAATGGTTGTAGTGTTACATTGTCTCTTCTTGTAATGTATTGAATGTCTTAAACGTTTAAAATCACTCTCAATCCGATTCCTGTGTACTCGGTCTCTCTGAGGTTTTTTACTTGGAAATTCTCCAGTTTGATTTCTACTCTCCTCACATTGTACAAAAGGGAAATCCTTTTGTGTCACTGTGAATCAACAGTGGTTAACACTGTTGATTCACAGTGAAAATACCCCCAAGTTTGAATTTTGTCTCATTGGGGTGTTCATGTTCACCTGCACAGTTTGGATTGAGTTGGTATCAAAGGAAGATATCTGCATGGATAGATGATTCTACTCTGATCACAGTGAAAAGGTCATTGGATGTGTTGGCTGCAATGTATAATTTAATTTATCACAAAGCAACTGAAGTTTTAACATGAATATGTTTTTGATTTGATGTCCATAAGCCATCATCAAAACACAATGTAACTTTATTACTTGAGTACTACCTTTTTTTTTCCCCTTTCACCATCTGTTGACGGAAAACAAACAATCAGTAAATGAGCCTGTGAACTGAGGAAGTGGGGCAAGTGTGAATCTTCCTCTCATCACTTGTTATGACTTTTGTCAGAAGAAAACTTTTTAGAAAGAATATTAGAAAGATGGAAAAAGGTGCCATATTAGGTCTCGTGATGGTGTTGAACAATTAATAATGTAACGTTGGCCAATGACATAATACCTGCCATTAATGTACTAATTCTGGCCATTTTAAATATGATAAAGCCAATAATGTGATATCTTGCCAACAGCCTATTTGTTCCAATATCGAAATAACATTTGCAAATAATGTAATAACTTACTACAGTAAGGAGTAACCGTTTCAAATAAATCCTTTCAAAATGTAAGGATTGCAGTAAATATTTAGGTAATACACAAATACAAATGCATTTCTAGTAAGTAAAACCTTTATTTTTGCAGGTTTTGTGCTCATCAAAAATGGGCATAGTGGATGCCATAGTTGTCATACTCATTTTTTGAGGATACATACTGTGCAGCACCATCTCAATTATGATTGTAAAAGAATATTTTGCAATTTTAGGACATTCAGTTATTACATCATTGGCTTTATTAGATTGAAAATGGCCAAATATATTATGTTGCTGGCAATTATTACTTTATCAGCTCTTATTGCATATTACATTGAAATGTAGATTTTTTAAAATTTTTATTTCTTGAGTTGTTGTAATTGAAGACACCTTCAGTTAAAGCAGATAGGGTTAAGTACACAGTTTCAAATTGAATGTTCACATGTTGCAGTACCTGGCATCAAACCCATTGTGTTTGTTTTCCCAACATGACTAACAGCTGCTATACTGTTACACTCAACTGGACATCGATGATTTTTAAATTCTTCTGTATATTTGCAGTATATTTAGGGTAGGAGGACATATGCAATGCACAAGCAATGTTTTATTCACAATAGAAGACATATAAGATCAAATATTGAAAGTAAGACCTCTAGCCATTTAATGAATAATATTCACTGATTTTAAAGTAGCTGACGGTGCAATTTTTAAGCTATTCAAGAGATCCTCAGAAGATCAACTGCTGTAAAGCAAAACAATGTACAATGGTTTGTACAAGAAAAGATACCCTGTCCCAACCTTTTTAAGATGTCTAAAGTATGCAAATATTTTTTGCTAGCTGTATTTCTGCTAATGCGTGATATAATAACCATGTTTTAATTTGAATTAAATAGCTTTTCTGATCATTTCAGAGAAATATTTTTGGTCTTATTTTATAAATCCACCCAGGCTTAGCTGAAAGAAAACCTCACTGTAATGGACGAAGATGAGATTAAGAGCGAGTGAAATCGAGGAGAAAAGACAAGATGACAGAAAATAGAAAAATGATAAGGGTAAAATGGTACAACTGAACGTGATTGTTCCCAATTGATCAAAAGAAATGAATTTTCACTGCTATTAATTATTCAAAAAGTCATTAGTAATTCATGACTATAGGAGACAAAGTGGTTTTATTCTTGAGATTTGAGACCTGATTGTTCGTGGTCTGGCCGATTTGCTTTCTCACACCGACCAGTTCGAAAAAAGCAGCTCATATTTTTTTTTAACATATTTCACTTCCAAAGAAGCACAAAAGCAACAACCAAACTTCTTGTTGGTAAATTAATTTCAACTCTTGCTCTCCTCCAATTACACTTATTTACCTCCTGTGCTTCTCTCTGTTTTGTCAGTGCAAACGTCTTAAGATGTTTTCACAGCGGTTCAGTTTGATAATTACAGTATTACCAAAGAGAGAACAGACGCTTCAGAAAACTTGGAAAAGAGAAAACACAGAGCACACAAAGGTTAATTGAACAATTTGTATTGTGTTTTGCTTGTTTTGTGTAGGACAATGTTTCCCCGCTGCCTACTCGGCTGCGCGGATAAATAAAACCAAACCAAATTAATTTGGGGTTTTTTTTTAGAGGTGAGCTTTCAACTGTGGGAACTTACATTACGTGACAGGGAGAAACGTTTCCAAGTCCTTCAAAAACAACCCTCGATATCAAAGTCAAAATGTTGTAGAGACCTCGTGGAAATATGGAGCTGATGATTGAAAATGGGAAACACATATACTCATGCCATTTTCGCTGTCATGCTCTCTCGGTTTATTTCCCTCTCTGCCGTCATCCATCTCATAAGCATTCAACATCAATTCTTTATCCACTCAGTCTTTGTATTGCATTCAAACAGAAATGTAATTTCAGTAGACTTTAAACCTTGAATAGTAATAAAACTGAAATAGGATCGAACAATCAGCGCAGCTAATGAGCGATAGGAGTGAGAAAGTGAGAAACTGGAGGAATATGCGCCGTGATAGCAATTCAACACATACAGAATAAGAACATTATGAAATTGCATAATAAAGACAGCTTCATTACTCTAGATCAGGCCCTATATCTGTAACTTAAGCTCCCTTTTAATCTCTGTGGTCATTTTAGACAATCCTGATTTATGTTGTACTTATTCTGTATATATGATTAGTTTTTTTCTAATGTCCAACAATACTTGGATTTGAATCAAGGATCTCAAGCTTTTGATGATCACATTGGTTTTCCACCGCAACTTTCACTCTTGGCAGCTGAACAATGTGAAATGTTTCTCAGATTAAAAGCATTAAAAACATCAACAGGTACTATAAAGCAACATACATTCAGTTAAACAGCAGTGAGAGCAATTATGATGTTATAGGTTGGATGATTATAGTTCAGCACAAAATCCAACATAATTCAAAGAAACCCCTGTTTCCAATCGGTACCGATTGTCTACCTCAACTTACCTCAGCCATGAGTCAATATGAGGCAAATAAGTGTCATACCAGCTCATATGTCATCTGGGTCAGTTGCCATGGGACCAGAGCAATCTGATGACAAATAGGCTGCAAACACGGATAAACGTGAGCAATACAGAACTCATGAACCGCTGCTCCACAAGCATTCCTAAAGAGAGGATATTTATGGAGAATCAGCACAGCAGGTCAGTGGGAGGATATAACCTTTGCCCTAAAATCCAAGAATAGAAACCAAGCCCCAGTTGATACCTTCAGATGATCTGCTAGATCATCTGAAGGTATCAGAAGGTACCAGAAATACCGTACATGGAGAGACACAACCAAGTGACTGGGATAGTGTAGAGAAACATCTGTGTGATGTCTGAAAGAGCAGCTAGACCCTCTCTATAGTCTCATTCAGGGAGTCATGGCCTCAAGGTTAAACAAGCAGTTACAACTGCAGGCCTTGATGTCTTGTTTTGAAAAACTATCAGCATTTCTTGATGGTGCATGTGTACACTTCTGGTATGACAGGATGGCAATGTTATCCTGCCGCTGTCATTTCAAATTACAGTAATGTGCAGTTGAATTAATAAAAAACAAAACAAAACTTTGAAGGAATCAAATTCTACTCAACTTTTTTATTATGAGACCTAACATTGTCCACAAGGATGAATGCGTTGAAAACAAGAGTGAGCGAGTGGTTGTGATGGCTCTAATGAGATACTTATGAACACTCAAATGGATTTGCATGCTGTTACACTCGTGTTATTCAACTGAGCCTTCAGCTAAGCTGATTTTTTATTTATTTTTTTGTTCCTCGACATCTGGCATCAAGGGTTTATATTCCTATTTTATAAGAGCTGAAACAATTGAACCTGAATAATTACGGACGTGCAGGCAGCAGTCTGGGGATGTTATTAAGCAGGAACATAAACAGCAGACTGATCAACATTCTTAATGAGCACATCCTGAGTGGAAATCGAAGGAACGCTCACCTAGAATGTTACACAATTGACCGTGTCTATATCCCACACGCTCACGTTAGTTAAAAGGAGCATTAAGATATTCTTAGAAAAATTACATATTCATGATTTATTTTGACATGTTGTACTCTCGCTATTTGCAATTTGAGGACAAACAGAACTCTAATTGCTCATGCAGTTTTCACTCTGACAAAAGTGTCTGTCGTCCTTCTGCAGTGACACCCAGCATTTAAGGAAATGAGTTTTGCAGCTCAGCTACAGTACATCTCTGCTTGGTGATGCCTGAGTGTCTTGGAGTGAAAAGCCTGTTCCATGCAGATAACCAAGTGTTACTGTCCTCCACACATCAAAGAGACTTGCTGACTGAATCTGCTGGAGCGTGTGGCTAAAATACGGCCCTTGCAGTAAATCCAAAAAAACACAGCGATAATGATAAGCTAAAACACTGATCTGAGATACAAGTTCACCCAAGGTACTGTAAAGTACAGTGCCAGCTGCAGGCGCCCAGGGGAGCGGCACTCTCTTTGGCTTACCAATCAGGGGATACTGACAGCAGGGCAGTAAATAAAAATCCAGAGAGCTGGCTAGGTACAAAAGCAAAGGCTTAAAGCCCATAATAAAACTTTGATACACTGCTGATGTGTTATCCCCAATGCAGCATTTAAATTTAAGCCCTCTGCCCATGATGTTTCTGATAATGCTTGAACAGACAGCAAGCACAGCATTTAGGTATGTTTACATGTAAGATGAAACACTACATGCGATGTTCGCATCATGCAGCATTTGTCTGAATGCATGTCATGAGAGACTTGCTGGTGAATTTCCGCCTTTCAGGCCTCGGGCTGTGTATGCATTTATGTACTCTGACATTTTTCTCCACCAGACAAGACTCATGTTCAGGCTTTCCTCCATTTGCAGATAAAATGTTGCAACTCAGCTGGAATCGGAGGTTAAGGCTACAACTGGGATTCAGTACAGATGAAGAGTTCCTATGGTTAGGGTTGAAGAAAAAGAAATAAAAGTTGTACTTATATGAGTTGCAGAGTGTCTAACATGTTCAGAAAAACCTGTAGAGAAGGCTTTTGAAATGAAGCAGAATTTGAAATGGAAATTACATGAGGAGAGAGATGGAGAGAGGGGTGGAGGGTACAAGGAAAAAAAAAACGAAAAAAGTTGTTGAAAAGCAATAATCCAATTCAGCACCATAGGTTTTTATGAATTATTCGCAGGGAGAGAGCTACAGGGGAGGAAGGGCAAGACAAATAGAGTAAGATGGAGGGGGTAATGAGTGAGCGGATGTACATGCTTGCATTAATATGGTGCAATGGTTTACACTGAAAGATAACGATCCTGCTCTCTACAGAATAAACTGACTGAAAGAAATGCGGTAGCAGCCAGCAGGTGGGTTTTCAGTCTAAAGCTGACTAACTTTTAAACTTTCTTGAAGTATGACTTCCCCCTTTATAACATCAGAGGACATTTTTAGTAAAGTTCCATATTGTTTGGGGTTTTTTTTTTTTTACTCAAAAAAAGTTGACGTATTAATCCCTGGATAATATATTGTCAAAATGTTGTCATGAGCTTACACATTTTTTTGATGGCATTGGACAAGATATATGATTAAAGGACGGTGCAAAACTTTGCAGATGAGTTCTGCATTTGTAGTATTTATAGAATTTGAGAAAATCGTGAAAAAGCACACTTAAAATTTAAGCTTCTCATCATACATCTTGGTTTATCTACTACATGTCCGTGCACCTGGCTGATGTGTTTAACATAAATGATGATACCGTGTTTGACCTTTGACATTCTGAACATAATCAGCGTACATCAGTTTTTATTCCAATGTCCAGTCACTTTAAGTGTTCTTTCTTTGGTTATAGGAATGTCCCAATCAGAACTCTTCGCCTTGATCAATTTTTTTTTAATGAAGCATTGATCAATCTTCTGTATACTGACCTAAAAAGTGTCACATTATGAATTTCTTTGTTCATTTCTCAATTGTTCACCTCCTGGACGGCCTCTTTTGACATGCTCTGCTGTATAAGACCCGAGACGATGGCCTGTATGAAACACCGTCCGATTTAATGGCAGAATCAATCCAGTGTGCAGTGAGGCTCAGCAGTGACATGGGGCAAATGTCAGAGCTCCAGATGTCTGCAGTAAAACTGACAGTGGTCAACACTTGTTCATAATGATCTTGCATGTTGGACAGAGCAGGTAAGGCAGTGTTTGAAATATAATGTTCAGATGGCAGGACTGGGTTTTCTGTTGCCTGGAGCATCAGGTGTTTACTGAGGATGGCACACACATCATGTGCATGCTCGACATCCTGCTCGACAATCAATGTTCAGAACATTATAAGTCCTTTAGAATTAGCTAAAAATATTTTGTGCCCAGTGTGTTTGCTGATTTTATTCAACATTCATATCCCTGACTTAAAGATTTGATCAGAATTTCAGAAAACTTGTTATTGTGACTGTTTCGCCTTAATCCCTAGTGACATATTTTTAAGAGACAACATAATAGGGGGTTATTATAAAAGTCTACAGACTACATATGATTGCATATAGTTCAATTAATTTTTAAACTAATTTATTTTTATTATTATTTTTTTACACTTCACTAGAATTGTGATCCATGTTTAAGTGAGTCACAAAAAAATAACCTAAGAGCCCAAATTCGGCCACTCTCTGATTGTATTACATCTGCCCACAATAGTGATATAATAATACATCATAGGGCTAACACAGAGGGAAAGACAACCACACACTCATTATGTTTGTGAGCAATAAGTCAACACCCAATGACTGAACAAGCATGTTTTTGGATTGTGGAAAGAAGACTGAGTACCCACAGAAAAAATCATGCAATTCCTGAGAGAAAATATAGCAAGACAAATATATCCCTAACCCAGAGGCAAACCCAGGTCATATTGTTGTGATGAGCGTGTAATAGCGACAATATAACACCAAGTGCATGTATGTTTAAGTTAGAAGCACCTTGGTTAGGTTTTGAAAACTCAGACAGAAAACTGGAATTGAAATGTATCCCTGAAAATCTATATATCTTACATTACACTGTTAAATCTCTTTATGCCAGTATTTGTATTATTCATTGAGGAACTTTTGGGTTACTATAAATGGTAACTCCTGTGTTGTATAGAGTTAGTTTGTCTTTTCTCGGATATTTACCTTCATATTCACCAATGATAACTCCCCCAAAGCATTTTCACCTCTCGGTACGATTTCCCACGTTTTGAGTCCCAGTTTTTTTGTTTGATTTGTGCATTATCTCCTCTTTCCTCCCACATGTTACATCATCACAGGTTAAAATCAGGTGATTTCAGAAGTTGAGGTATAAAGTGTTATGTGAGCTTCAGCTTTGAGTTCTTTCAGGAAGGCTCTGCATTTTTATCACGGCAGAAATGAGTCAGAGGACTTTTTTAAACTCTATCCTGGAGACAACTGTGGAGGACGGGACTGAGTGCTCATGTTCCTATATGCTTTCATTAACACCTCAGGACTGTTCTGAATATAATGAAGTTTCTTTCCAAAGAAGAGAGAAAGAAGAGCTCAATTCAATAATCTACTCCTGAGAAAGAAAGAAAAAATGTTCGTGAGCAGGTTTCTTATTACCTTCTTTTCAAAAACTGAGGAAAATGTTCTGTCCCTCAGTGTGGAGGACATTAGATGCATCAAGCAAAAAGCGCAACATCCATTCCAGATGTTGTACCATGCTCACCTCACCTTCAATCAATTTTCAAAACCTTTTTCCCCCTCTTAGATTTAATGCTGTTACTAACAGCAACATCGATTTTCCATTTCTTTTCCATTTTCCACATTTCATACATCCACTTTGGATCGGTGTTACTCCACATTTTGATATTGGATCATTACACAATGAGACTCAGACCTGAGGACCTCTGGCACTAAAAGCGACGGGGAGAGAAAGGTGGAGAAATGGACTTGGAGATAAAAACTGAAAGAACGAGGGGAAGTAAGAAAATGAGGATTTGAAGGAGAATAAGAGGAAATTTTAGAAATGATGCAATGAGAGAAAGGAGTCAAAGAGGATTTCTGACTTTTCTGCTTCTCTCACGAACATCACTTAAACCTCGTTTGGCAGGTACCTGTCTTTGTTTATACATGAAACATTTACAGACAGAGAGAAAGCGGGTCAGTCTTTTTGTTTGTAATACACAGCATTTTCACTTTTGAAACACTAATTTCAATGGTTGATTTCAATATTTCCCATTCATGCTTTTATATCCATATTGGCGTGTAGACGCACCAATTAAACTTCTGACTTTCTATTATTTGTATTTAGAAAAGAAAAAAAAAACACATTAGATCAGACAGCGAAAAAAAAATGTTTTGAAATCCTAAATGAAGAAATAATGAAGAAAGAAAATACAACTAATCACCCTCCTGTAAAACGTGGGTGGAAATACAGTTGACTTCACCCTCGAAGTTGCCACCAAAGACTTTCACAGTGACACCGGAGCCAATATTTGTAGCTTCCGCTTGGCCCTGCTGTGATTTAAGGGCACTGTAGGATGTGTGAAAAAGGATTATATTTCTAGTGACAACACGCTTCACTAAATCAGAAAGTGCAATTCGGCATGAAGCCGAAAATCTTAATAAATTTAAGAAAAAAAAAGGGGAAGCTAAAGAACATTAAACTGGGATCTCATGTTAAATTAAAATCAAATTGACTTCTGTCCCTTAGAGAGCAATGAGTAATAGACATGTCGATTCGGGCTTATTAGAAATACATAATAAATGATCATATCATCATTTACAAGTACAGAAATAGGAAGACCTCCCGGTAAGTGTTCAATATTGATTAATGTGTTTATTCAAATAGACTGCCACTTAGCAATGTGCTTCAAGCTTTTTGTGAGAGGGAGAGAGAGAAGTACACCTCCCAGACTTAAATATATGAGCAGATACATGTAAACAAGAATCAGCTTATTATAACTTCACAATGCTTCACAAAGTTAAACTTATTAGCACTTTTTATTTGTCATGAAGTCTGGCAATTACATTTGATATTTATCCGTTTAAATGCTGTGGTTTTGGTTTTATCAATCCTGCAATAAATAATTTGATAGATCAAACTAAAAATGACTTCAAGGCATTAAGTAGTAGAGGATATAATATATCCAATGCTGTTTGACTGAAAACAACATGAACGTTAGGATGATTATTTCACAGTTGGAAAATAACTACCTACAAGCATAGGCGTAAAAATAGATCAACAACAATTTGAAGAAAATCAATTCACGCCTTGTTCTCCATAAAACACCTTTCAATTTCCACCTAATGTCTATCAATTTAACTGTATTTACTGTGAGAAAATATGAATTTCAATCATTTAAAAAAAAAAGAATACAAACTGTTAAAAAAAAAGAGAGAGAGAGCGAGAGAAACAGGTAACACGAGGATTAGCTTGCAGTGATTGGCTCCAGCTGAGAGCCTCCTGGCATCAATAACGGCGCCATGGCCCCGACGGCTGATGAGGTTTTGTGGTGCATCAACAGGTGACAGGATGCTCGCTTTGTAGCAGCTCTGTGCCGCCCAGCGGAGCAACTTCAAAGTCTGACTGTTGCCTGTCTGCTGGTCAAACCCAGGGGAGCCGGGAGTCTCAGCTCACAGTCCAAATTAAGGTATACTCCTGTGGCCCGTGACACACTGACACACACACTCCCACACACCACTCCCAGTGTGTCCACCCCAGAAAGCGCTAACTTGGACTAGAAAAAGAAAAAAGATGCAATGACTCACTGCATGTCTATGTTGTAATTGTGCACCTGGGTATTTTTTTTTTATCAGAGAGAACGAAAGCTGGAGTCATTCTGGGAAACACCAAACAAAAGGAGAGAAATGTTAAATTAGAGTGAACCTTTTACAGCAGACAGTTCGACATTCCCGTTTACTTGCCAACACACACATGCAATGTCCTTCACCCTGTACTGCTCCATGATCTCTGCACACAGTTTATCCACAACGAGCGTGTACAGTGTCCTAAGCATTTTGCCAATGAGATAATTTATTCATGTGTGCGCGTGTGCAGCTTAGGCTTGCGGACAATTCATCTACATTAGCAGGAGATTAACCTGCTCACCTAACGCATCCATCACCTGCACACACACACACACACACACACACACACACACACGATCACGTACGTACGTACGTATAGACACTCACACCGACACCCACACAGCCAAAGGCAAGGGCAGGGGAGTACGTGTCCATGCAAATCTGCAATGACTGATGCAGAGAAGATTCATCCACACTAACGCATACGACACTTTTTAAAAGACTTCAAGACCAATCATGTACCAAAACATTCCAAATGTGACACACTGAGAAACACATACCTCAAAGATCAGTAGACTCCAAATGGAATTATTGACAGACTGGTGGCTCAAGGCGAATGTGATGATGTATACTGCCATGATGTTTTCAGTAGTGATGGTTATTTGATTCATTGGAACAATGCCTGCTTTCTGTCTCTAATGAAAATCAGCACTTCACCATTTCATTAAACTCCTGTTGATTGAGAGAGATCGTTATTCCTGAAATAATTTATGATAATTCACTGTTCAAGTAATTTGCACAACAGTTCAAATCACAAAGGCAAGTCTGGTTAATGATGTGTCACACTTTACAGAAATAATGACTGAGGAAACGAAATGCCGGGATTCACTTATTTTTGCTTTTAAGGAAACAAATCAGAAGCCAGTTTCATGTAGCCACTGCTGGTTTTTCTTAAGGCACTTCCGGCTTCTATTTTCAACAGGCGTGTTTAGAGCTCATCAAAAATATATAAGCCGAAGACAGAATAATCATGAGACTGCACTAATGTGGTTATTGTTTGCTTGGTGTATTAGGTTCTGTATTCTATTCTCCATTTTTCCAGATTTTCAATGTTTTTGAAGTTGAGCTAAAGAAATAGACACTGTTGGTCTGTATTCAGTTCACTCCTTTAACAAAAGACTCATTTTGTGCATAGCTCCAAAATATGAATTTTATCTGCCCAAAACAGTCCAAGATCTATTTTTTTTTCTTAAACTTTGGGATTTATTCAAAATTATTATTTCACTGTAGTATTTGTTAACATCCAGATTCAAAGTCAAGCCCGGGCCAAATCTGAACTGCTACAAATCATGCATTCTTTTAATGTCACCAAACTCATAACATTTTACAGCTGCATTAAATGCAGTATGAGCAAATGTCAGCTGTTTGCCAGGAATCACAGGACCAGTTTTTTTTTTTGTTTTTTTTTTTTGACAATAACTAAAGTTATAACACTCTGTTCAGACACTTGAGGTTACACAAACTTCTCTATCATTTATTAATTTGTCACATAGCGAACAAACAATCAGTGGCCCATTACACCCTAATTAAGAAAAGTCATATCTGAGCACACGCACAAGCACTGGTAACACATATTTTCAGAAATTACCTAAACAAATCTTGGTCTCGCTGCAGAAACAGCAGAATAAATTCATGTTTATTCAGAGGAGGAATACATTCGACTCACATGGCAGATGCCCTTTGAAGTTTAAATCAAGTTTTTACATTGTGGTGAACCAGACACGTAAAGACATCAAATAAAAAGCATCACAAAGAGAACTTTTTTTAAAATGTAAGTGGAATAGACACAGACAGCGGTTAAAAAACGTAATTTCAGACATTGAAAAAAGATGTACTGTGTCTCAATTAAAGTCACTCGAATGAGAATTTCCAAATTTGTAACTTAAAGCTGAAACAGAAGGATCGTAACTTTCATGTTGGGACAATGTCACTCAGGATGAAAGTTTATACACGGTAGTCCGGACGGCCTGGATCAATGTAAATGTTGTCTATATACACTTTCTCTCCTGTTTCATCACCATTCCTTTGTCCTAAATGCATATCGATAACACCACCTCCTCTTTGGTTTCTGTCTTTGTGTGGGAAAAACCATAACGCTCTCCATTTCATGTCGAATGCAGAAACAGAAATTCAATTTAGGAGTGCAATTGGCTGAGTCGCCTTTGGGAGAAAGAGAGGCAGGGAGGAAAAAGAGGAGAGACACAAGATAGAACAAGAAAAAAAAGGGATTGAGAGTCAGGAATAGAGACAAAAAAAGAAAGAGAGTGGAAGAAGAATGTATATTGGAAGGTGGGAAAAGAAAAGAGAGGGAAGCTGGGAAAATTGTGAGTGAGGAGTCAACGGCCGGAGCGATGACGGGAGACGCAGAAGAAATGGTGCAGAGGAGTGACTGATGGAGGGAGCCAGGGATGGAGGGATTAAGGGACTGAGGGAGTGTAGAAAGAATGACGGAAGGAGGAGAGAAAGACACAGAGGCATTGTGCTGTGTGGCAGCCCCGAGTTACTGTTTGCTTTGTTTGCCAAGGCAACCACCAGAGAGTGAGGGACCGCTGATAAGTTATCCAGATGGTTAGAGACTGAGAGAGGAAGACGGGTGTGCTTTGTGTGTGTGTGTGTGTGTGTGTGTGTGTGTGTGTGTGTGTGTGTGTGTGTGTGTGTGTGTGTGTGTGTGTGTGTGTGTGTGTGTGTGTGTTTTCCCCAGGTACTTCTCCTCCCCAGTCCAATTGTAGACCCTGCATTTCCCCTAGATATGATTATGAGTGTGTGTGGTTGTCTGTCTCTCT
>OMNM01000013.1:15261-30326 GCA_900302745.1 Parablennius parvicornis
GGAGATGAAAGAAGAAAGTTTTTTTTCTTTTTTTTTTTTTTAAAAAAGATTAATTTTTACAACCTGAAGGCCTGAAGCAAAGGGAGAGGGAAGAACAGAGAGTGTTGGAGGTGAGGGGGAGGGAAGGGAAGGAGGGAGGAAAGAAGGAGCAAAGGCTGCAGGAAGGAGAAACTACGCAAAACAAAAAGTCAAGAAAAAGTGAAGGTAAGAAATAAGAATTGAATAGAGGAACAATGTAAAGACAGAAAAGAAAAAAATATGATGTTGGATCAAAGAAAAAAAAAACACTTTTTCATTAAGTAAACATTCATATAAATCAGTTAACATGTGACTGCAGCTTTATCTGTATCCAGTGGAATCTCGTTTACGAGTGTCATAACTTTAAACCTCCAACTTGGGTGCTGTGAACCTTCTCAAGGGAAGAATCTAAAGTCAGAAATGGGTGAAAAGTACTCTAATTTTTCACAAAAAAAAAAAGTTTAAAAGTTTCTCAAAATAGAGCAACATCCTCTTTATCTAATTTGGCTGGAGTCGATTTCAGCTGACAAGAAGCAGAAAAGCAGTGTACAGTTTGGACAGGTCAGCCTGCCACAATAATGTACCCGTTAACATCAGATCCTCCTCATTGTTGTGTTGAAGCAGCTTCTGTGTTCTCAGGCCTATGAAACTATCTCTGCTCACATTCATCATTATCGATGGTCCAGCCTTACTGCGGTTCAGCTTGGAGGTTTTTCTCAGTTGAATATTAATATTCTCCCTGTGTGAGCATGTGTTTTGTCCAGATGTCCTCCCACCACATAAAAACAGCAATTTGATGTTAATTTGTGACTTTTAAACTCAAAATTATCTGTGTCTTGTGTTTGACGTCCTGTCCAGGGTGTAACCTGCCTTCACCCACAGTGAGTCAGGAGGGTTCGCCTCCAGCCTCTGGTGACCCTGAACTGGCTAAAGTTGTATCGAAGATGACTCGACAGATAATTTGTTGTCATGACGTGTTTTTTTTTTTTTTGTCACATATCACAATCTACCATCATACTGATAACTTTTATTGCACCCTCCATTCTCACACTACTGATACTATTTTATTGAAAAGGAGATTATAAATCTCAGGGAGTTTTATCCTTGTAAATACATTTTTAGCAAACAAGTCACAGTAAAGGCCCAAGCCCAGAATTATGGAGCCCACATTTCCAGCATGCTGCCACACAAAAAGCAACGATCGAAAAGCAAATTAGGAAAGGAAAACTCGAGCATAACCCATAATTATGTCAGAAAAGACTGTAGCTACTCCCATGTCTAATGTGAAGATTACTGTAGTCCAGATAGGGAAATCTAAGTAAATACCATCTTTAGGAATGTTTAGAGGTTTTTTCTCTGTAGCATTTTACACAATGCACATACATATTCTTTATCGTATATGTTGCACATGATGCACACAGGCTGCCTTAAATTCTAGAGAAATGGCTCAAAGAGATGAATATGCATTACTGGTTTGATATTTGAGATTAATAAAATAAAAAGGGAAAAAAAAAACTGGTCACATTTATCTAGGGTGCATGCGTGTCTATGTTTCTAATTCGGTCTGTCTCCAGTCTTTGAGGTGTGCCACCCTGATGCCAGTGTGGCTGGCAGGACCACGGACACCCATTCATCTGCACAGTTGTACAGTTGCTTTCACAGCAGTGATCAAAGACAACAAACACACACAAGAACATATATACATATAGTTAGAGAAATATTAGTATTTGAATAAAAGCGCCACACACAGTTTAAGATTACATCTGCACTGAGGTGTGCTGGTGTTTTGCCAGCAGTCACGCAGTCAAAGACAACTTTGTCGAAATGAAGGGAAGCGAGGAGGGAGAAAGAAAGAAGGACAGAGGAAATAAATGGATAGAGGAGTGAGAAAACAATAAGATAGAAAACAAATGGCATGTACAAATGGGGGGGGGGGATAATGCTATTTTTAGCTCTTTAGAAGAAAGGAAAGTAAACTATGTTCCTCAGTACGCAACAGAGAAAGCTGGTTGAAGAGTTAGAGACGGTAAGATAAATTGCAAAAATGAATGGATGAAGGAGGAGGGGAGAATAAATCATAAGTGTAGAGATGAAGGGCAAAAATGGAGGGAGGGGGGAGCCAGATAGAAACAGAGAGTCGTGTGTTAACAGTACGGCGGCAGTAGCGGTAACATTCCTGGCTGAACAGATCAGCTGGCCTGAGGAGAAAGACAAACACGGGAGAGGAAACCATGTCTAGACGACTGACACACACACACACACACACACACACACCCACACACACACACACACAACCTGCTAGTAAGACAAGGTGGGCGACTGCCAAGTACTGCCAAGAACCCGGTGGGGGGGAGATGGGGGGGAAGAGGAGGAGGAGATGGAAAAACGGGTGGAATAAAGATAGGAGGAAAAGCAGAGGCCAGGAAGAGGTACAGAGAGAGGTGGGAGAAATGGGCAGAGTGTTATTGTCGATGGGACACCAGTTCGGCCCGAAGTTTCCAGAAGGATACTGATGATGTGGAAACTTGCTGTGGGTAGCTCAACAATATCATTTGGAGTCAAAAACCAAGCATGCAGTGTCATGGTGACATGTCCTCTGGTATTTTCTTGATTCTGAGACTCCTTGGTTACCACATTGTAATCATTCTGTTATTGTGGAATGTCAAGATATCACAGTCAAGTCACTTTGTGTTTCCAAACCTAACTTAAAGACACTACTATATTTTCTCTTATCAATGTGACTTCAGGGATTAACCCTCTTTTTTCGGTACAGTGACACTCGTTCACTAATTACCGGTGAAATCATCACGGTAACTTACTCTAAGTGTCTAAACTGCTCTGGACCACGTTACGTTCTGGATAAGATCACATTGAGTATAAAAGGTCGGCCTCCTGAATCAATGAGATCTCTTGGGAAATGGCCTGCAAGTTTCTCAAATGATTCTCATTGGTACACGGATTCAGAGAAGCAAGGCAGAGAGGAGAACATTTTTAGAACAATCAATTTGATATAATAAAATAAATCGTCGTCACTGAGACTTTGAAGGATGTTTTTGTTCTTCTTCTTGACTTGTTCCCCAGTTCTGTTCAGCTCCACAAGGGTTGCATTTCTAACAATGATAATAATAGTCACACATGACAGAACTGCAGAAACATGAATTTACGGAGCGCACATCTACTCGTGCCCCCATGTTGATGAATTGATATTCCAACACAAAGCACGAGCACACTGGGGAAACTCTTGGTTGAAATATCAAGTTGATAACCTGCTTCAGGTTAATGCTAATCAGGATCGCGAACATCTGGGTAAGTTAACCCAGTAAACAGGGGGAAATCCTGGGTATGTTTATCCCGGGTCAGAGTATAGGACCCTGGAATTGTTTAAATAGGAATCTAAACAATAAGATAGGTTGTTATAGGTGCAAGTGTTAACCACCACTCTTATTCATTAGTGCAAGCCCAAACTCAAGCAGCAGGTCTCTGACAGTGAAAGGGTTGTGTGTTGTAAACAAACATTAGTGTAACACCACCACCACGTTCGCATGGACGCACGCGCACACACGCACGCTCCATCCAGATCTGACCAGAAACAGTTTTACTGAAAGCTCTCTTCTCTCTTGTTACTATTTCGCAGAAATCCTGATTGTTAAAGAGGAGGTGGTTAATTGGTAATCATGAAGGTGACACAGCAAAGAAATAATGTTGTATTGGAGGTATTAAATACATTGTACTCATCTTCATAAGACCTCCTGGCTGCTGTTCGCACATTTGTAGTTTATTTAAGATGTTCTGCCATTATTTTCTGATTAGTTCATGCAATGACTCTTTTCCCTTTTAAACACCTCATTGGAAAATAGGTTTGAACTTCTGGTATAGGGCATGAAACCCATAAGAAACTAACTTTCAGTTGATTTTTTCCATATCATTTAATATTCCCAAAAGGATATCATCACAAGTCAAACCCAAGAGAGAATGTCAATAAATACTCTGAGGCATCAGGCTCCAACACATTGTAAAAGTCAATTTGCAACTTTCACTGCATAATATACTTTATGTCTGTTCAATAGTGAAGGCCATAGGATGTGTCTGAAAGCTGTGAAGTGTAATATTTCCACAAAGCTGATCTCTTAATGTATTTTGTCTACCTGCTGCTGCAGAGGTCAATAATAAACCTTCGAGCTTAATCAAAATGTGTTTAATTTGTGAAGCCGTTAGTTGCAAAAAAAAAGAAAAAAGAAAAGATATTGTGAATGAGCTGTGAAATGAAAATGTTCCATGTGTATTTACAAAGTAATTTGCACATCTCAAGTTTGTTTTTCAAAAGAAATGATGAATTTTATTTTTTTATCATCAAAATTACTCCTTTTTGTTACAAACTGGACCTTTTCTCTTTATCAATGTTTAGTAATATCCAGTGTAATAATTAAAGTTAGTTAGGTCACAGCAGGGGCAAGAGCCATTTATCTGTGCTTCTGCTGAATCTCTACAGCATTTATATGGACATAGCAGCAGTCACCACATCAAAAAAAACAGGACAAGATGTCTGACATTTGAAGAAGAAGTGGGATTTACTGATAAATCTCCGGAGCAACGGACAGATGAGTGTCCAGCAGAAAGGAAGTTTGACTCCAGCATTCCTCAGTCAGCTAAGAGCTCAAAAGACATTGAGTACCAGACCAGAAACGAGGCCTGACCTCAAGCATTATAAGGTCGGGTAAAATTTTAAAAGATGGTATTGTGTTTTCACGGTCATTTAAACCAGGAGTCACTGACCAAGGGTCTAACACTTGGAGGGTGGAGATATGAGGTTGTGGCTGGTCCATCCTGCTTCAGAAAATCCATGGCTCTCTGGGAGAGTGGCAGGTCAAGCAGGCTGTGCACATTTTGCTAATTGGTCAAAGGTAAGTCCAACTCCAAAGTCCAATCAGAAACTGCACCTGGAGTGGAAAATAGGCTTCCTGTGACACTTCAGCAAGTTTCGCTGTGTATCGTCCTTGAGGCTGACCTGCTGCACTCTGTCACCTACTCAGCATTGGCTGCCTGCTGGAAGGACACCAGCTTATTACCACTTTCAGTCGAGTCATTTTTATTTATTTTTTCCAACAGTTGAGGGTGAAAAGAGCCTGAAGGTCATGAAATAGTAGAAAAAAGTGCATGAAGAGAAAATCAGCAAGTGACTTACATACATGATAAACAGTGATGGAAATAAAGAAATGTCCCTGCACTTTCACAAACTTGGCAGTAGCATGCTCCTAGCCATTTTACATAATGAATGTAATACTGGTTAGAGTTACTGCGCTTTGTAAGATTTAGCATTACATGACATTAGCCTACCTTTACATTGAAGTGGATGTGTTTGCAGGAGCTAAAAACCATGACCTGACTTCCATAAACCCTGTCTGCTATTGCCTCTGGTTTTCTTCCTTCTTGTTGTTTTTGTCTCTTTTTTCTGCTTCATAAAATGGTATTCTTTTACATGAGCATTAGTTTTGAGAGGTATGACTACGTCCGTTGTTGCTGAAGTCCGTCATTAACAAAGTGAGTGCATCATTTCAAGTCTAACTGATGTAAACGTCAGTTAAACTTGAGTGACTGAGTCAGTGGACTGACCAGTGGACAGCTCGACTAATATCGCAGCAACAAGTGTGACATGCACACTATTAAAACACCCTAGATAAGAGGTTAAATTTAAAGTATCCAACTTGTAAACTTTCCCAAGTCATTTTGACCTAAATAGTGAAATAACACCACTATAAAGTAACAACTATTACCTGTATTTAATTATTATATTGTTATAATTATATTTTGTGTTATTTTCATTAATAGGTATTATGATATGTAAAGAAAAAAATATGGGACAAAATATGATTATAGTTGTTGTTCTAATAAGCTCGTAGTGAAGTAACACCACAAGAAGCTTGTGTGCATAAAAGGTGTCAAAATCAATATGAATTATTATACAATTGGACAGAATTTCATATTTCTTGGTACATAAAGCTATTGTGAGTGGTGCAAATCAATGAGCCGGGCTGTTTAATGGCGCCGTTTGATTTTTACATCAAATTTATGTCAATGTGATGAAGAGCTTTAATTTGTCAGAAGTTTGAGTCACCGACTGATTGCTTTATCAATTTCCAAATGATCTTATATTTAAAAAACAATATATAGTGGTGTGTTGATCAGCATGATGTAATGCAGACAGTCAGTTCCCTGCAGTGAATAAAACTGAGACAGCCCAGTATTGTTTACAAGAACTTCATCTTGAATAGAATTTATGCTTCCTTTAATGTCATCCATTTTACTGACAGCTGATTTTTCTCTGGCAAAACATAGCTCTGTTGTTGCCACCAAAAAGTACCCTGAAATCTCTTTCATTATGAGATTATCCTTTATCAATCCGTCCATTGCTATTAACTATGGCCTCTGGGCACTGTTGTATAACAATGGAAATATTTCCCTGCTTAAATGTTCTTGACTATTGTTCTACTTCAGTGACACATTTGTCTTGGCAGCATTAAGTTCTTAAACTATAAATCCTTTCATTTCACAAATGCAGTGTTTGCACAGTTTAACTTTCCTTTAGCACTGAAGTAATACTACAATTACCACACCAACATTCGATATACCAGTATAAGCGATGATATCCATGGCTGATGAAGAAAACCAACACCATGAGACACATTTAAATCTGTGGAAATGACGGTCGTCAGAGTCTGAATTCGCAAATTACCTCAAAAGTGCACTGCTTTCCTGTTGTTAAGAACGACAAAGCCAAATCTAACGGGTTATTTATTGCCCGCAGCAGCTTGGTGCGACTGTGGCTCTGGTGACGAGCAGTCGCACATGGATAGTTCATTGATAAATGTTGCCTTCCTCCAGTTTTGATGTGTCAGGCTTGTGGAAATCCATTAGCACGTCACCACAAGGTAGCCGACAATCTATCCAGACGTGGCTGATGTTTTCCATCTCCAACTCAGCTGGAGTAAGCAGCTGCTTTAAAGAGTCCAGTTTACATCAGACAGGCTGCTGCCTCTCTGTCTGTGTAACCTGTGACTGCTGTGTTCAGGCAGCATTGTTTTGGGGGTTTCGCCATCTCTTATCATGGAAAAGACAAAGTGTTCATATTTCTCTTTCTTTTTAGAAGATGAGGAAACGTTTGAAATCAGGCAAACAGCAAAAAAAAAAAAAAAAAGTATTAGATGCAAGGGAGAGGCAGAAGAAAAGTTGGTTAGTTGAACATTCCCAGTTAAACTTTCAGCTTGTAGCTTTTCTGTGTGGTTTGCATGTTCCTCCTGGGCTTGCAAGGGTTTTCTCTGTGTACCCTAACTACCTCCAATCCTCACTTGTTCAATTACACGTGAATATAAATCTGTATGCATGTGTTACATTGGCGACCTTTCTGAAGTTATGTTCTAACTGACAGCTGGAATAAGGTCTAATGCCTCACAGCAACAAATTGAATAAAACAGACACAGAATTTTTCAACTCTCAATTGTATCATTCTCTACTTTCCTGTTGAGGTTTTTACAGACATTTTAGTAGTGCTATGTTCAGTTTTTAAAGTAATTAACTTATAATACACTATTCAGTTTAACTGCACAACAGCCTCCATTGAATCGGCATCGTGCCAATCATCCTCACAAGTCGATATGCAAAGACAATTACATTATAATGTCACCGATAGGCGACGGTAGGACCTGGATGACACGTTGTACTGGCAAAGACTGTGTTGCCACAATTCTATAAGGTTCCCCTCTTTTCTGAGATACCACAAACTTTTTCTTTTGTGTTTTCACCTCTGTCACAATCCGTCAACTTAGTTGTTGCAGTGGTATCGTGTTGATCTTAGGTCACATTCTGCTGCATTTTGATTATTTGGCGAAGACCTGTAGGTTGAAGCTGTACAATGTGAGTCTGCAGTCATGGAATTTTTGACACCGTCTGAAAATTAATGCAGGCGGCCAGTGGTATCCCAACAGTGAATTGGGCTATCTGTGACTCTCCATCTCAGTGTACTACATAAGACCACAGATTTTAAGCCACAACAACAGATACTGTCACAATTGTCTGTCTTTCCGTCTGAGAGCCACAATCACAGACTGTGGAGATGCTGTTAGAGACCTTGAAATCTGATAGTAGATGATATCAATACCTCATTGACAGGGGAAACAAGTGACCCTCCATTTTACCAAGAACACTGTAGCCTCTCTTGTCTCGATGGAGGAGAGAAAAATGAATCAACTGACAGTAATATACAACTTCTGCTAAAGTTATGGTCACACATAATTAGTAGATGTTCCAGATCGTTCTTGCAACTGGATTAATGGACCACGAGAAATCTCATCCTTCAGAATAGGTGTTATATCATAGATTGTCTGCCATATTACTTCTCAAAGCTTGTATTAGCTTCAGTAAAAATGTAAAAAACAAAAAAAACAAACATATGATCTCAACAACTCTGACTATTCTTTACTTCAGTTCAGCTCATTTTCTCCACAGCTGGTATTAAAGATGGATGTAAAGGGAAAAAAGGAAGTTAAAAATATGATAACCAAGATATGTGTTGTATACCCTAATCAAAAAGGATTTTCCTAATGACACCAATATTAACATTTTAAAGTTTTGGAGCATTTCACAGTGATTAACAAAACCAGACTATGATAGAAACAGGAAGAGGCAAAATGACACTGCAAAGTGTCAAATCCACATTTTAAGAAGGTTGTTTAGGAATAGTTATGTTTTACTCACTTTACAGTTGGTCACCTCGTCTTACTCCACTGTGACCAAGGAGAAGATACTTTCCCCTCCTCAGAGATTAACTACCACCTTTGGGTTGTTTCTTTGTGGGGGGAGAAAAAAGATCCTGCATTATAACAACCACCCCCAGCACACCTCAAAGCTTTGTGAGAACTACTTACAGATCAAAGAGGATCAAGGACTGCCGACAGCCATGGACCTGGGTCCACGGTTCCCTGACCTCAGCCCCACTAATAATTCATATGAGGGGACGCAATACCAGGCACTCAAAAAGTTGTTTGGAAAACTGTCAAATCACCACAAACTTGTAGATTCACTGCAGGTCAAGTCACTCAGGTAATAGTAATAGCAGAAGGGTTGTTTTAACTAATGCCATGATGTTCATCGAATCAGGCAACTGTTGAGCTTTTATTTTTTTGGCTTAAAAAATGGTAATTAAAACTGTGTTTAAACAATTAGTTCTGTGTCATGGGACTGCGAGCAGCAAATTAAGCGTTGATATATTCCAATTTTCTTCCATGCAGATTTGCTCACATCCCTTTAGATCAAATAAAGAGCACCTGAGCATTTTTTTTCAAGTGCTATAATACATTTAAAAATCAATTTATTCTTGGTTCGGCCACCTCAGGACATTCATATCTTTGCTTTGAAATTGTTTCAGTTCTAATCCAATGTTTAGGATCACTGTCAGCTTGGAAAGTACACTACCATCTCAATCCAACATGTTTGGCAATCTTTGGCAGGTTCAGCTGGAGGATTTGACAGCAATTGGCTCCTTTTCTTTGTTTGATCGCTTCACACAAGTTTCACAGTTACCACCATGGAAATGTCCCCAGGAGCAACATAACACCGCAATTGTGCTCCAGGGTAAGATTATTGTTTCATAGGTGATGACCCGAGTCTGCTATCCAGATATAACACTAATCACAACAGTTCAGTTTTGACTGCAACAGAGCACCAAAATCTTTCAGCTGCTGCATTTCTGTCTCACAGCAGTTTTCCAGCAAAATCAATCATAGTTCTCAATGGGCTTCTTTTTTTTTTTTCCTCCTGACTGTTTATTTGTTGGTCTCTCATATCCAATGTGTCAGATATAATCTACCATTCTGTCACAAATAGGCTGTAATACCTGTAAATTTGGGCAAAACAATGCATGCAGAGGAGGCTTTTAACATTAACATCCACACACTATGCCCTTTAACTACACTAAATGACTTCTTGTAGTTGATAACTGGTGTTTATCAGATTTAGATTTTTTTGGGGGGGAGTTTCACTTTTAGCTTGGCGATTGTATGCCAACATTTTTTATTCTCCATGTACAAACAAAAAGACTGGAGTTTTTTTTACAGTTGTTGCAGCTTTGCTATACAAATGTGAATCTGACCCGATGTTGATGCTGGATTGAAGGTTCATGAGTCAGCAAAACTTAAAGAGCAATTAATTTTCAAACTGTATGATTCAAATCATAACATTATGAAGAATATGTATAAAATGTCTTGCAGAGTATCTTGAAGTCATCAATACATTCCATTTCAAACTACAAGTGTTGAACTTCAAGAGACTAATTCATTGGATTTGGGGAAAGGTGCTCTCTATTCTCAACGTTACAGAAAACGTATGCCAACATGAGTCACAGACATCCTTCAAGGTGCTGTCAGCATTTCGTTCGGAGGGAACTTGGTAAACATAAGTGACCTCTTTCCTTAAAACAGTTTTAAAGTTGGCTCATTGAGCAGGACAGAGACAAAACAGCACAGCAATTTAACCGTGTTTTACATTTAGGAATAGCAATAAGACCTCTGAAATGTCAGTAATTGTAGTTACATATCAAATTTCAGTCTTCAGTTACTCCTGTATTATTGCCGACTGCATAACAGTAATTCAGTACTTCATGATTATTCACAACACTGCCAAAGATCTTTAACTTCAAGCACATTTTTGAAATATTTACTTGCCATGGCCTCTCTGTTGGTACCTATGTAACCATGTCAGACTTAAGTAGAAAGTATTCAATCTCGATTGTATGAATTTAAACAGCATATTTTTCGACAAAATTGCAGGGTGTGTTGTTAGTTTACCGCATTCAAGATACCAACCAAGACTGCCGAGGCCAATTTTCGAAAGGATAAAAGTGTGTGGTCCCTCCAGACAACGCCTGCCACACACTCCCCTGACACTAGGGTGAGATATGAAGAGAGACAGAGCACAGTGGAGGAAAGATCCCAGTGTTGACGTGCTAAAACACACAAACGTTCTTCCTCCTCCTGGTCTCACTTCTCACCACCACAATCTCCCGATGTTTCTGGGGCACCAGTCTATCAGAAGAGACCTTTAACCACGTTAAAGTATTTAATCTTTATCTGAATGTTAACATGTCAGTGGAGCGTACCACATCTCCATGCAAGTCTTTGCTCGGTCAGCACTGCACAAGCATCGGGGCATCGACATCTCCTGAATTATTAAAATCCGGATGTGTTAAATACAATGGCTCACTGTTAAATTGGGAAAATGAAGACAGAAAATATGCACATAGGATGTTTCAAGGTATAAATGAAAAAATGTTGGCAACCTGGCAAATGTTAATGCCACTGTGCAGCATAACACGCTGGCTTTATCAGCCCCGATTCACCTGAACTTTGAGCAAGACAAGGTGACACCACGGTAAGACGGACCCAGAGCACACAGTGCATGACAAACGTTCTGTTTTTAGGCCTTGGCTGTGACGATAGGGAGGTTTTTGTATTTGTTAAGCGCTATGAAGAGGGGAGGAGGAGAAACTGATTTGGATCCCAGCATGTAAAGCCAAAGAATCCCTGACTTGCAATACTGCAGATGGTCAAACAGCAGGTTCTGCGACTGTTATTGTTGACAGACTGAAAAACTTGAGGAAAAAGTTTTTGGAGTGGGGTTGCATCTTACTTAACTTAAATGCTGTCACAAAAAAATTGGCGAAAAATGCAGCAGATAAGAATGTTCGAGTATCAGCCGACAGGACAAGTAAATCACCTCAAACAGACATCAAGGTCGTCAAATGAATTGAATTGTGAAGTAAATTATGCACTGCTAAAATAACATTGTAAAGTATCAAGAGTCACAGGGATTAAAAAGAAATGTGTACAAATGTATTTCATAACATTGGTACTGGGTGCATCACATTCCCATGCTGCAGTGAATTAAATCCCAGATTAACAGTTCAATACTCAGCTCAGATTGTGAATCTTTACGTTTTTTAGGCCAGATTTTCAGGTGCAATTAGATCATAAGCATGAACATAAATGTGTGAATGGGTAGTTCTGACCAATCATGCATGACAACATTTTTTTCACAACTCAATTTTTTTTTCGCTCCAAGAAAAATTGTTGGACTTTGATTATTTGACAGGATTTCGCCTTTTTCACAAAGTGACACTGACAAGCAAATGTCACCTTAAGTTCAGTTTAATTTCTATATAACTTTGATTTAACAAAGAGTATTTTTTTAGTATTTACAAACAGTATTGTTGAAGAAGGCTCAACTCATTTAGTTTGAACATCTTGAAATCCATAAAATGTGTGTAAATATACAGAATCCATACAGAGATACTAATGATGCTTTGTTGCTGCTCCTCCTTCAGGTATAGATGTGGTGAAACAAGACGTATGGCTATTCCACATGCCTGAAGGAGCAGCAAGTATCAGCTATTGTCAGTGTAACGGGTCAACCGGCAACCTTCGTTAAATCAGATGTGAAGGCCGAACTGTCAGCCATCAGCATCTTTGGCCAGACAGTGCAGCCATTTTGTGTCCTGTTTAAGCCTGCAGTCACTCAGACTGTCCTCACTGGCTCCTTCACTTAAAAAAATGCCAACAGTCCTCGAGTCTTTTTTTTTTTTTTGTCCTGGGAAAGTTTGTGGTGTTAGTTTGAGAGTTACTTGTTTACTTCTACTGACCCGGTCCAATATTACGTTTCTTGGCAAGTGTCTTTCTGTTGCAACTGCCAGTGCCACAAAAGAGCAAATTTGTTTTTCTTTTCTGTTCCTATGCGTGTGCAAGTGCGTGTGCGAGAGTGCGTGTGCAAGCGTGCATGCATCATTTCAGGCTCGGCTGATGATGAACAAAGGTCAAACTGGAAATTTGGGTGATAAATAGCGACCCATTTGCAAATTCTGATGACTTGTGTAACTGATTTAAAATTGACTGTCACTGCTGTGTCCTCTCTGTTTACCCATTTATTAGCACCTAACTACAGCCAGTGCCAGACACAGGAACAATACAATGAGTCCTGTTAAGGTTTGGTATGTTGAAAGAGCAGTTAAGTGTCTAATAGTCTATCTTCATTTGACATCAATCCTGAATACCAGCAAGAAATTAATCTTTCAAAAAAAATATGATTTTCTCAAAGATCAATCAATCATGTCAGTTTTAAGTAGGTTTTCATGATAAAATCCGTATATTGAGTTGTAGTCAACAAAACTATTATTCAATACAGTAGCAAAAATAATTTTTTAAAAAAAGAGAGAGAGATCTGTCTTTAAGATATATTGATGGTCAGCTGACTGATGCGAAAACATGTTGAAACCGAAGGATTGTTGAGGAAAAAGAAAACCATCCAGTTTGATGGTATTTTTGCCTTTGGCCAAGATCTTCCTTATGATTTTCCTCAGCCTTTGCAGAAGATTTGTCCTTTTTTTATATATATAAACTTATTGCGGTATGCCATTTGTGCCTGGGGCAGCTAAAGTTTTGGCTTTCCTTGTGATGTTTTGCACATCCTGCCACATTTGGTTGTTCATGTTCAGCTCTGAGTACACATGGTTTTCAGATTTTCCTAGTTGCTACAGGGCTTGGCTTTTGGATGGGGTCTCTATGTGCATCCCGGAGGAAACTTTCTACCTCTGAGTTCGAGCTGAACAGTAGGCCAGATTTCTGCTGACTGGAAACACCTCTGGTGTAACCATGGGGGTTTTGACAAGCTGCCTTCACCTTCTATCGTTCCCCTTATGAAGATATTCTGCCCTTCGAATTTGCACAGCTCCTTCCTAAGTTTACTCACCGGGGCTTGACATTCACTTTTTTTCGGCCGGTGATTTAAAACGGCTTGTTGAGAGTCTTGATTTTAATTGTCAAGTGGCACAGCTACTTTTCCTGCAGGAAGTTTCTTCAGAGACTGGCCTGACATTTTTGATCTCTGTAATATGTGTGCAATTAGATCTTTTTGCAAACAGGTTGTGCCAAAGAAGTTTCTAGAATATTGTCAAAGTTGGCATTAAACTCTACCTATGTAACATTTTCTTTGATCCTTTATTTCATTGTTGAATGGATTGGTGTCCAAAGGAGACATCCTCCTGATCAGTTCTTTGGAAGTTGAGTTACTCAAGTATGCGGATCCTGACTGTCTGATACTGTGAGATGCTTCCTGTGTAAAGTTGTCCGTCGCAGCAACGACAGTCAAGGTCAGTTAAGACACTTTGACTACTTATTCTCTGCAATCAGACCTGCTCTGGTGAATCTGGAGTCCTCAGTTTGTTGTCGACTTTCTGACACCGTATTATGACTTTGACCGCATAGTCATTCCCATCATCATCATGTATAGCTGTTAAATTAGTTTTAGAAGCGTTTCAAACTTCTCTGCCTCTCACTAACACACACATGATTGTGTTTGGACGGAGTACACCGTGTGAGGCAGCAGACAGGAAACTCACACAAACTGTTCATGTCTGATTTAGCCACCTTTCATCATCAGGCTCCTCAAAAGAAGAGAGGTGATTTGGTGACCACGCAGAAAACACTTGAAATCCCTACAGGCAGAATAAACTGCCGGAGCAATGACTGAGAGGTAATCCACTTTCCTGAAGTGCTCTTCAGCAAAGCACTTTAGGAACAAAAAAAAAAGAAAAATAGTGAAGCTGACAGTAGATGACTGTGGTTACATGCAGTTTGAAGGTGTGAGCGAATGTAACTGATACACAACTGAACTGTATGAATGTGAGGAGAGGTTCTTCTTGCAGCCTGTCTGAGCTGCAGCAGCTTTTGGTTACATGCTACACCATTTTGTAACGTCATGAATCACTGAAGACTGCATGCCTATCGTAAATCTTTCAGATTTTTTTTTGGCTGCAGTAACAATGGGCTTTAGTGTTATGGGGTGTCTGTTTTTGCAATAACGATACTTTACAGTGGATGAATAGAAAGAGGTTAACTAAGAAAGTGTGAGAAGGAAGAAGAGAATGGAGAATGCATATTAGAGAGAGGGAGAGAGAGAGAGACAGACTCCATCTCTTGAGCTTTGGGTGCCATTGTGTTTGCCAGTCC
>OMNM01000015.1:0-39826 GCA_900302745.1 Parablennius parvicornis
ATTTTGTGAATCTGGCAGAGGAAGTGATTTGAGTGAAAACCTCTGGCCATACCTGAGATATTACGACTGGATGCTTCACAGGTTCTGGCTCTCCTTGCCAGCATTAATTACATTTTGCTTGTCAACATTTTCTTTCTTTTTTTTTTTTTCCAAGGGTTTTCAACACAGACAGCTGTTTGAAAACAACTCTCCAGCACCTTTGAAAGGGATTCTGATGAGGAGGCTCATTTTTTCCTAAATGAAATCCAAAACAAACACTGCGGATGATTTACCTGAAATATACTTAATATACGCTTAATTTCATGTTAATGGATTTTACAAAAACCTTTGTGCTTCGTGTTTTCTGATATCAATGACACACAGAATGTAAGGAAATTTGTGTCTAGTAGGTTATTTATAAACAAATGACTCTTGAAAATAAGTGATTATTTCACTTTAAATGGCCTTTGTGTTCTGAGCAGCAGAGATGAATACATGGATTGAAAAACATGCCAAATCCTCACTGCCAAACAGTTTTCTCTGCTGTCCCTGTTGATTCTTGTTTTGATCCTTGGGAACAACCAGATGCTGACAGTCCCTCTGTGATTGGCTCTTCTCAGTGCAGACTGATATCAAGATCAGTGGAAATCACAAATTTCCACAATCTGGGACCAAACTCTGTTTTCCAAAATGGCAATCAGAGACGAAACCTCCAGAATCTGTGAGTGGAGAAGACGGGACAACATGTCCGGCACTCCTCACCTCACAATCATTGAACAGATTTACCACCAAGAATTACCACTACAATAAATAAATAACATTTACAAAAGCACAAACAACCACACTTTTAATGTGTGCTCTATATTGCTTCCTTTCCACAGAAAAACAGACATCGTTCCATCTGTTGCCCGACAGCCGGGAATCTGACCTCCAACTTTGGTAAAATTGAGGATCAAGATGTTGAAGCCTCTGAACGCTCGCTGTAAATTACACCGAATTACTACTAGCTAAATGTTGCGAGTGAAAATGTTAATTTGCAGACGTATCTGGCCTGGTAAATTGTCCAGCTCAGTCTCAAAGCAGCAGGGGGGCAAAATAATGAAAAAGACATAGAAAGAAGCTCACAGGGGCAAGAGAGTGAGAAGCAACCAAGATTGTAGTAAGTAGTAGTAAATCATTTTTATTTCAAACCTGCATACAACACAGCTTACATAACATAACATAAACAAGTGCATGGTTTGAAAAGGGTATGGATGAACCAAACGCTTATACAATTCCAGTCATATTCTTCCTGCATTTGTCAATCTCCTGAACAACACGTACTAATCCTGAGTCGGAATTAGGCTCCACTTTGACTCTATTTCTCACTATTTCTTTGCCTTTGAGAAAACTCCACTGTTGTGGCTGTTAAGCTCTATTTCTTCATCCCAGTCGTCCACATCGTCCCACAGCTTTCCTCGTCAAGCCCATAGCGAATGTCTGCAGGAGAGGAGACACTGGCTGGCCGACAGAGGAAGAGGAAGGGGAAGGGGGGAGGGGGCAGATGTTTGAATTTCAGCCCCGGGGCAGTTAAGATTAATCCATCCTCCAAGGCAAAGGCAGAGACAGAGAGTTTGAAATTGACTGTCGGTGAAATTGGCTGACCTCTTTCTTCGCAGCGTCCCAGACACTTTAATTCTCTTTTTTTCTTCATGCCAAGGTGTGCAAAATATTCTCAGCCATCGCAGATCCCTGGATCAGAAAGCCAGTGTAAGAGGAAGAATCGCAAAGCCACGTGTGCAGGGGAAATAACAGGGATTATGCACAGCTGTCAAATTAGGTTTATATTGAGAGTGAAAGTAAAGGATCAATGCAGTTTAACATGCAAGTGAGACGAAAATGTTTGTATGAAAGTTCAAATATCATTGTTGATTGCTTGGAGTGCTGGCTCTAGACTTTATGTCCTCACCATGCAGGCATTGACGCCATGAGTTCAAACTCTCTGTGACCCTCAACCTGGATAATAGGCTGCAAACGGGAGATTTATTGTTCCAAAATGTTCAAGATTTCAAGATTTCTTTGAAACAAAGTTTGAAATTTTTCTTAGAAATGCATTTGCGTCAATACAAAAATAACTTAATGATTCTTCAAAGTAAAGCAAACTTTATTCTTCAGTTTAAAGCCAATACATAAGTGAAGTTTTTCCAAAACTCTGAGAGACAGTCAACTTGGTTTCAGCTGACAGTGGGAGGAAGTGCGTTCATATAGCTTAATGATTTGATCATCTGGCCCAGTGTGGCTGCTGTTGTAGGCGGTCTGGAACGCAGCCATTTTGACTGAGTGTAAAATATTCATGAACTATCAATGGTTGCCCATCTGACTGGCTGGGGAACAGCTGCTGGGTCTCTGTGCCTCTAGAGGTGCAGCATCTGTCCATTTGAGAATCGTGAATATGTGTCTGTGTGACTGGATGCTCGCCTTTTACACGTGTGTTTCTGTGTCCCTTTGCAGACATGCATTTGTGTGTGTGTGTGTGTGTGTGTGCGTGTGTGTGTGTGCGTGTGTTTTGGGAGAATGCACATCATCCTGATTCATGTGTGTGCATGTCTCAAGGGGACCAGACATCAGGAGGAACAACTGTGTATTTAACTTGCTTATCTCCAGATGGTGGAGGATCATTTTGGAGATGATCAAAAAGCAAAGTCTCAGTTTTATCATGATCTGTAGGATCTGTCAATCTAGCCACACACACACACACACACACACACACACACACACACACACACACACACACACACACACACACACACACGCACACAGGAAAATCAATAAACATGGGATTGTTACCCTGGAAACTTCAACATTTCAGAAGCAATATATAGAAAAATATCACAGGTCATGCAGTTAGGTTACTTTTGATAAGTGATCACTATTTTCCACAAGTGCTGAATGAATTTTGGGTGACATGGAGTGGGTGCATGAAGTGAGTTTTGTCGTGGACATTTCCAATAGAAGTGTGTTTGTGATTGTCTGTCTCTTTTTTAACCCCATGTTGGACTGATGGCCTGTCCACGTTGCACCCTGGTTCCATGATGTCAGCTGGTACAGGCACCAAAGACCTTTCCCCAAGTAAAGCAGGTAAGTCAGAAGTCATAAATATTTTAATAATTTTACCTAAATCAATTATTTCCTTTACATTATCAGAATTTTGACAATTCACACAATTCTTAGTTATTTATATACAGTTGGTTCAGCATCTTGGAGAACAAGCTCTCATAAAGACACTTCAAATCTCAGCTCTGTGGCAGCACTCTGATTTTAAAATGTTCCCGCTTCTAGGAGTCATTGTTTTATTCATTCACATTTCAAGACTCAAAATCAATCCTTACTTAGACCTGTGTGATCACACAAATGTAATGTTGCATTTACTAAAATAAAAGCTGTCAAGACATTCACTGCGATTGACTATCTGCATGAACTGGCCTCCATAAAGAAACAGAGGGAAGGCCAAGAAGAGAGCAGAGAAGAAAACTCAGAAGGTCACCTAAAAAAGCAAGAAACAGATGGGGGAGAGGTAGAAGAAAAGCAAGTAGGACCAGTGAAGAGAAGGAGCTGATTGTTGAGGAAACACCAACTCACCTTCTTTCTTTTCCTCTCAACCTCATCCCCTATCCCCCTCTCAAACTTTTCAATAAATTCAGCATTCATTATAAACCCTGACTGTGCCCCCATGTCATGTTTAATGTCTGTATGGTTCCTCTGCAGCTCCGTGCTGCATGTAAGTGGTGTGAGACTTCACAAACACTAACTACAGAACCACAAGTTCACTTTGTTGAATGTTGTGGGCTGAATTCAGCATCCACTCAAACTTTTAAAGAGAGGTTTAACAATGATTCAAACTACAGAAGAATGAGTTACCAAACAAAGTCACTACTCAATATTCATTGAAACTGCTACAGTCCTTTTGCAGGCTTTATCTGCAGTAAGCTATGACTTTTTGTGCACTTTTAAATAACTTTTAAATTGGCTTGGCTTGTGTCATGTCTGTGATATCAGACCAGCACCAGTCCTGTTAAAAGACAGTTTTTTTCCCCTTTCCACCATCACTTATGCTTGTTCATGTGGAATTGTTGGGTTGTTCTCTGTAAAATTACCTTGAAATGATTGTTTCGTTTTTGGCGCCATATAGATAAAATCTAATTTAATTGAATTGACCACCAAGACAAAAGCATCTCCACATGTTTGATCTCATGTTATGCTACATAGATCCCACTCTCACAGAAAGTAATGCTGATTTCAGTTACCTGAGAAGGCATCCTTGTCTCGGTCCAGAGTGGTAAACTGCTTGCCGTTGTGGCTGGTCAGTGAGTCCCCAGCATTGCCTTGGTAGATGCCCAGCCGCAGACGGTAGCCCTCGCTCTCTGGCTCCAGGTGGAAGCTGTTGTACTGAGCGTACACTTTCTTGCCCATCCAGTCCTCCAGCTCCACCAGTAACTTGTAGTCTCCCTGCCTCCCCAGCTTGTAGATGCCTTCCAGGCCAAGCCAGTACTCTCCGTCTATGTTTCCGAAGCCGCTCTGAGTCAAACAGAAGATTGAAGAAAAACAAACAAAACACATTTATAGAAATGCCGCATGCTGCTTATTAAGTGGAAGACATTATTGGGTTTTGAACAGAAAAAAATAAGGATTTCTCTTTTGATGACAATCTGGTCGTGCTCGTGATGTTAACAAAAAAAAAGCCTCTCAACTTCAAAAGACGAAATAACTGTTGCCAAATACAAAAAGCCACATCGTCCTTAAAATTCCTCAGGCAGACATGTTGCAGAGTTTCTGCTGGAAAATTAAGCATTTATCCTTAGGTTGCCGGTTCACTGAGCAAACCCCACAGATTTCTTGGATCTGAGCTAATGGCAAAACCAGCCTGGCACTTGTGTTGAAAAACCATGAGCCATCTACGTCTTGCCTTGCGCCTCCAGAACACTTCACTTGGAAGAGGAGGTTGAGGTTTCTGATTGTGGATTAGTTGGGTGAGCCAGCAAATGATGAACGATGTCGGGTTTCAGTTTCAGGGGCCTCTTCTGCGGCGTCCTCTGTTTGTGTGTGTGCACTTGGTGGCTTTGTGGTACAGCATGGAGGCAAATCAACATTGAGGAGAATAATTTGACTTGCAGCCACAAATGCACAAGCCTGCCAGGGCTGAATAGAACAGAGGATCGCAGAAGCTGCCAGCAGTGATATACTCCGCCTCATTCTCACAGACCCTTGATGAGAAGACTCAGTATGTGTGATGGCGTGAACCCAACCAACCATCCGTCCAGGAAGGCACCATAGTAGTGGTGGTTTTGGAAAGAAATGCCTGAAGACTGAGCTGTGGAACATACCTTCCTCGTGGGGTATCTAATGTTTCATAATGGGAATCTCAAAGTGCTTGAGTAGTGCTGCTGACAGGGCGTTATATTTTACAATAAGTGAAAACACAAGGGTTTAGACTCAGGAAATTGTCCCAAAGACCCCAGATGGTTCCTCTCGATGGGCCATATAACAACACCACTGTTGGGAGAGTATTCTGAGATTAACTCAAGTGAGCAAAGGAAAGAGAGAGACGTGGCAGGAAGGACTCATTGTCATCACCTTGTAGTTATCCCAGTTCCTGAAGAAGTTAACTGAGCCGTCTCTCCTGCTCTGGATAACGGTCCAGCCTCCATTGTCCATATTCTGTTCACACCAGACCTGTATTGGCCTGTCTGCTTCATCCGGTTTGATCAGGTACATGCCATTGCTGCTGTGGCCGGCCTCCTGTGCCGCCAGACAGTCTCTGAAAGGGCCTGGAAGAGAGCACGATATGAGAGGTATAGACAACTGGCCCAGATGGACATCAAAGAGCACAAACACAAATGCAATTTCTAGAAATAAAATAATCACAGAAGGATAAAGTGCTTTGATAAATACTCATAAATTGTAAATGACATTAAAAAAAAATGTTAGTAAGTTGTTTGAATAGCCAATGAAATTCAAGCTTGGCAAATTAGCTTTGAGCAGGATTGAATGTCTGGTATTTGATTTAACTCCAGCCACGTTTTTATAAAACACCAAACTGAATTAATAAGTGCAGCATAAAAATAACATTTTTCATGTTCAGAAACAAGTGAAGATAAAAACCACAATTGAACCTTTAAGCATAATGGAACAAATGCGACAATAAAGACATCATAGCTTTTTTTCCCCACCCAAATACTGAAGTCCGTCAAACTGAGCATTTGTGGGAAACATGAGAACATTCCCTTGAGGCTTCCCAGAGGTATTACGTTTATGAAAATGAGAGACCTTGAACTTTAATTCTGACCACCAAAATCTAATCGAGAGTGAATGTGTTTCCCAAATTAAACAAAAGAAAAAAAAAACACCTCAAGCTGTGAGTGAGCCTTTGCATAAATGAAAGTACAAACTGCCTAAAAATACAACACTGGTGGCTTTTTGTTGTGGTATGAGAGAAGCATTAAAACAGCAAATTATCTGTTAGCTTTACGTAAGACTATATTGAGAATGTGTATTCATGTATTCTTTGCAAATGATGCATTTGTGCAGCAAAAAGGTCAACTCTTTTAGATTATAACTTGACATAATCGAATGTATTTATATTTTACTTGACTAAATTTAGTCACTTGTTATAACATGAGATAACATCCGTTAGTTGACAAAAAAAATGACATTGACTCAGTGCCTCACAAAACCAATAAACAAGGAAAAGAATCCCAGAAGCTGAAAGATAAATAAAAAACACATTTCCTCCATGTAAGTCTAGACTTGGCAGTAATAGAAACCGACTGTTTCTATAAGTTCACTACAGTATGTGGCCAATTGTTCTTGGATGGTGCATATTCTGCTGAAATACTCTGCAACAAGTCGAAATGATACAGATTTAGTGAGAATGGAAAAAGAGAAAAGATAATAGGTCACGGCATTAAGATCAAATAGTTATATGACAATAACAACAACAACAACAACAACAACAACAACAATAATAATATTAATAATAATAATAATAATAATAATAATAATAATAATAATAATAATAATAATAATAATAATAATAATAATAATAATTATCGAGAAATTAGATTAAATGTGAAACGAGGGGGAAAATACTGATAAATTACCAAATAAAATTAAAAACACAACACAATAGCATAGAGGAAAATCTACAAGTTAAAAAAAAATTGAGATCAAATCAAATCAAACAAATGCCAATGTTCATTAATATTCAACAATAAATCACTACTGACAATAAAAATAAATATGCTATATTTCTACATTCGTTCTCTACCAATTATTAACATCATACAGTGTCAGTTGGACTGTTCCCTTATTAAAACCTGGGATCCCTAACTCTACAAACTCAACATGCCAACAATGATGTCATCATATGGATTGTTTTTTTTTTAATCCACAGAGACATTATCTTAAAGAAAGTGATAAAATGATTCAACAACACCAAATAGATCATTGTGTTTATTGTTGTTGACTGAACTATAAAACTGGTCCATCAACAGATGTCCGATTGACTCTAAAGCTAGAATAAATATATCATAGTAAAAATACTGTTGGTAAGATAAGTGAAAGCACAAAGCACTCATAAATGTCATTCCCTTAAACGCTTTTTGAGAATTTGAGAACATATGAGAATCCTGCATTGACTAATTTTATGGTTTACTGAATCAATATACAGACCTGTACCAAGTTAAGTTAAGTTAAGTTAATTTGAGTTAAGTTAAGTTAAGCGTTATAGTGTTATAGTGTTATAGTGTTATAGTGTTACTGGACCCTTAGGAAAAGTAAGTCAAGGACAAATCTGGCACTGAAGGAGAGGAAGTTATGTTGAATAATGGGGAACTTTCCTATGTTTACTGAAGGAGGTACTGGGAACAGGATGAATGCAATTGCATCAGGGCATATTACCCTCATGTGTCATGGCTTATGTTTTTACAATGTTTGTTCATCAAGCTTGTGTGTTATCAAGATGATAAGAGCCCTGTTTGGTTTTTGGGAAAGGTGACTATGATATGCCAAAACATTACAGAGAAGCCAAACACTGGTAGAGACACCCACTCTCATCATCAGGCAGTTTTTTTTCCTTGGTTAGCTTTAGCTTGTAAAGAAAAAGTTCCCAGTGTAGTTTTTTGAGATGAGCAAAAATTATTTTGACAATCTCTGAGCAGGCTGTGCCTGGAGTCAATGCATTTCATGCATGTGACATCATTTGTTTTCCAACAAATTCAATAATTTATTTTATTTATTTATTTTGCCTTTTGGAGTTTTTTTTCCTCCCCACATGGTGCATCGTCACTGTGGCACGGGCCCGGAGTCTGGAGACAGCTGTGGGCGGGGCTTACAATGAGGTTGCCCTCCTTTGCCCCGCCCTCCTCCGGATCATACCCACTTGCAGGGTTGAAACAGTTCCTACCTCACTGACTGCACGGCTGAGCTACCCCGTGCGCCCGGTGTTTGCAACATGGCATCCCGGTAAAGCAGCGAGAGACACAGAGGAGTCAAAACGGCTCAGCCACGGAGAGTCAGACTGAAAAGTCCCGCCAGCTGCAGGTAAGTCACTTCTTAAAACTTGTGTTTATCATCAGCTCCTCCTGAGACTGAACCCAGAGCAATGTAGTGAAACTAAAGAAGTGACTGTAAAGTGTAATAACAAACCAGATGAATTCATATTGCCTGGTTGACAGATGTCTGGCATTTATCATTGAGTTTCTGAAAGTGTAGGAGGATGCTGATGCTGAAGTGCCACTTGTGGCAGGAGGTTTTCCATGTTTCCTCATTAGTCTCGGTTAGGACGAGGCTCTGTTGGCTTTTATAGCATCAAGCTGATCAACTCAGTACAGATTACCATGTTCGTTGCCTGCAGCTTACTGACTATTTCCACCGTCTGTCCTGCCATAGCTTTATATAGCCTCATCAGTGCTGGGCTCTGCATGCTGATTACTGTTCACTCACCCTCAGTAAAGCTGTCTATGGGGTTTGTGTTCAAACTTTTTGAAGCAGTGCATTGAATGTTTTCATATGTGAGAGTTTATTTTCCAGTATTGAAGATTTAGTTTTTCATTTGGAAGCAGTGCAATGCCTCATTCTTGACTGAAAGCAGATTATTCATGATAAAGCCGTTTAGACGAGTAAAGCTGATTTCTTTCAAACATTCACCTCGTTAAGTTTCTCAACATGACTGTTAGTAACTCACTGGACTCATCATCAAGTTTTCTTGGACAATTTAATCCCACATAGCTGTGCTATGAATTCTGCCTTTAGAGTGGTAATACTTGAATGGCATATTTACAGCAGAGGTGGCAGAGTGTAGTGACATTGAACTTGATGTCACTACCAGTGTTTATAATATTTGACTCTCAAATTAACAGACATGAAAAGGGTGTAATATTAGGAACAGTATTTTGTTTGAAACAGGGAAATAACATGAACCACTCAATCATCTATACCAAAACTCCCAGTAGGATTATCATTCTTTTAATTAATGGTATCAACAAAATATGAAGATTCAGAAATCATGGTCTGTCTGTCAAGCTGCGTCAGACTAAACATTGATTGTCAATCAACAATAGTGTTTTATTTCCTTTTTCTTTTTTAAACAAATTTTCAGCAAATTGTGACCAGCTGAATTTGCAACTCTGGGTCAATGCCTTGGAATGACTCTGTAGTGTAGAAACATTTCTGAAAGTTGAGAAATACTTGTGTAACTTCCTCATTTTGAGCAGTCGTCTTTCAAGGGGTTGCAGGTTTAAGAGCACCTTGAATGACAACCACCTCCGTTGGCATGTCTGTTAACGTGCCTAACAAAGTAAAGCACTTTGGTGACTGTTTAATCAGTGGAAAGTGCCGTATTGGTGAAATCCATTTATTATCTTTTTAAAGCCTCTGTTAAAAAAAAAAAGAATAACATTTAACTTACTATATTCCGGTTGTTATTTGTATGAAATATGAAGATCATCGACGAGGATTACTCATCAGAATTATCTCACAACCACTCACTTTCACCATCATGTTTTGCAGTTGATGAAATGGACTAACTGTCATTAGTCTGAATGGAACTGTTAAATTTCTGACTATTTTCAGTTTTTGTAGTCAAAGGTGGGTTTGATGCTGAAAAATGAAACAAAGATGCTCTGCTGCATCTTTGTTGGAAGATGTGCATGGCTGCTTTTGTGGAAGTGCCACCATACGTGCCGAGTTTGATGACAATGCAACAACTTATTAAAGTGTGGTTTTTCTGCTTGCATTTTTTTTTTTTGGGGGGGGGTTGTTGTATGTCAATCAATTAATGATCTCGCAAACATGTTCCTTAAAATAGAATCAATAGAAAAATATGTGAATTATGTGTAAAGTGTTTCAAAATATTTTTTTACACATGTCTGGCTTCGGGTAGTTTACGTTATAATAATTGAATGTGGAAAGTTGTGCTATGTTGATTCTTCTCTTCAAACACTTCAGGTGCATCTATTCAAAGCAGAATCAAGTTCACACACATGGTAGAGTTGAAAAAAGTAACAAAGTAAAACATTTAATTAAAGCTTGTGTCATGATAATAGCATATGCTATAATAAGAGTTTTTGTTGGACGTGTGGGTAGTAACCCGTTATCAAACTGATGTTTTTAAGGATTAAAGTACATTTTAGACTGAATGTGTTGAAGTCTTAAAATTTAATCCTTTTGGGAGCAATCTAATTGTTGTGAAAACTGCTCAGCAGCTTCAAGTTATGTGTCGTGTTTTCTGTTGCACCATGCTCTGTTTTTCCATCCATCCATCTTCTAGTATTCCTGCCTTATCCCACTCAGTGTCACTGCCCTTATTTTCCCTTTTAAGAATCAAAAGAGCTTCCTAGAAAGGTGTCTGTATCCAAACCTGTCTTTTTTACAGTACCATGGAAATGATTAGGTTGTTCCATGAAAGGCTGTGCAGTCAATATTTTGATTAAACATTTCCTTCTGTCATGTTTTGCCTACGCCTCCACTCATGCTGTGATGGTTAGTAAAAAAAGTTACAATTTAATTCAATTATTATCTAATACAAGGGTCAATTAGTAATTCTTAGTCAAGGAACAACATTTTCGTTGCATTAAACCTGCTAGTGTAGTCTGTGAAAATGTGTAGCTTTACCTCATTCTTGAACAAAATACGTAAAGGCACAAACAAGCCTGCGGTTTCAGCAAGGTCACTTCTCTTATGAGAAATTTGACTTTTCATTCTCTACCATATACTGTATGACTGTGCAGTAAATTGCTGAGGAAACAGAGTGTCCTTTGTGTAATGTTACAGAAACATCATCTTGGTTGATAGAAACGGGACCATTCAGCTGTGTGATTCGGATCAACTTACGCCTGTATGAAAAATAAGAAATATTTCCATTGGTGAGGTGTTGTACAGTCATGACAAGTTGGGATAACGTTGTTTGGCACATATTCTGATGTGACAACCTTCTGGTGATGCATGTTCTTCCTGTTCTTGTTTTTGTGTCTACACTACATTCATTAATCTTTTCTGAGGCTTTTTTCTTCTTCTCCTGGGTAACTATTATCCCTTGTCTCTCCTCAGCACACGTCAAGACAATTTCTCGCTTTATCTCTAAACTGCTCAACACTCTTCTCAATGTAGAGGCCTTGGCATCATGACAACTTTGTATGTTTTGCTTGTTATGCACTTGGAAGTGATGCTAAATCAACATTACTCTGCATTTATCTCTGTGGTGTTTGTTCATCTAAAAGCACAGCAGCAACCTGTCATTTATTCTTTGTGTTCTCATAAATTTACCAGAAATACTTTTAGTCATGATCCCGAAAAAAACCCCCACCTCTTCTACTCTGAATACATTCCTTTATTTTGATGCTTTCAATATTGTTCCTCCTTCACATGAATTTAAGGTATACATACTGTACATTTGTGGTGTACATAATAGAATATTTCCTAGGCATGCAGCCAAATGTACTATGTATATCACGAGGCCCATAAATTGATAACATATATATTTATGGCCAGACACATTCACTCCTGCTGAGAATCTATGTAGTACAGCCCAGATAAAACATTGAAACCATTGTTATCTGTGAGGGATACGATTCGCCTGTTGGCCAGCACTTTCCCAGCTTAGCAGCTTATTCAGTTTGGGCTCCTGGTTACATAAGACGGGCTATATGCAGCAGGAAGCTAATCCAGTGCTTTGATCTTAATGCCAATTATCAGATCATGGTGACGTTTTTTGAAATTAAGGCACATTAAAGAGGAGCAAGTAGCCGTCACTTGGTGAAAGAATTCAAGATTGCATTGAAAGTGGGACGACTTTTAAAACATGCTTTAACTGCAAAGCGAGAAAGGCATCAAGGTATTTTAGTTGTATGTCATGAAATTATTAACAAATTACAGGAATAAAAAATGTGAACACTGGAAAATTGCTGACCAGGCCACCAATGTATTTTTTTTTTCGAAATGTTAAAATATCTTTGATATACACAGTATTAGGTTTTTAAAAAGATGCTTATATACAGTATTCTCAATAGTGAGTCTTTGCATGTTGGAAACTGTTTGAGGCTTTTATTATCTTTTTCATATACCACATAAACTTTAGTATTATCGTGGAGCCCCCGTGTCTGCTTCTTAGTTCACTGTTAATGTTTCAGACAGAATGGTCATGGACCAAAAAGCTCAGCAAGGCGTTTCTTCTGCCGCGTCTTGTGGGGCTGGTGACAGGGCAACAGGGAACCAGAACCAACAGCAAACCAGAAAAGGCAATGGTTGAATTTCATGTAAAGCTTTTATGAAGGTGGGTTGACCTCCCACTGCTTCATTTATTTACAAATGACGTTTATCGAGCAGTTCTTGTTAGAAAATCTTATTGCATTTATTTCAGTGTTGCATTTCAGGATGCATTTCCTATGATTCTGCTTTGTTGCATGCAAATTGTATTAGGGACATCTATTTTCAGAGCCTAATGTTCTCTGTGTGACGTTCATCTATTATCATTCGTTTGGACAGAATTATATTTAATTCAAAAACATCTATAAAACTGTAAAAATGTGAAATTGCATGTAATTTACAGTGAGGATTTCAATGGCGCTTAGGGGGGATAGGTTAAAATATCGACATGTCAAAACTTTAACTGATAACAACAGTCCTTCAGAAATCAGTAGAGAAAAAGTGAGAGTGATGGAAGGAGGGAGAGAGAGAGAGAGAGAGAGAGAGAATGCTCGTGAGCAGTTTTTCGCTGATGCAACACGACACTGTTGTCAATTTAGCTTTTATATTCACCCGACCTCCTCTACCCCCCCAAGTCCCCACCATCCACCCCTCGCCATCCCCACGGATTTAGAGCTAAAAGGTCACGTGGAGTAATAACTTACACATCTGCACATGGCTATGCAAATACAGATTTCCAAGTCAAGTCGGCCGCCAGCAGCGCAAGCCATCCTCCTGCTGTGTGCATCTCTGTTTTTGAGGCAAAGGCCTGAACTCGGGTTATGCAATCAGCTGTGCCGCATGTGCCAGCTGGTAGAGGTAGAAACGGAGAGGATGTTTTTTTAATCCTTAGTGAGCCGGCACACAGTCTCTGTGAATACTGTTTTCAACCATTTTATTACACCCACTGCTTTATTCAGATTTCCTCCTTTCATGTTTACTCTTCACAGTTTAATTGTGGCTGTTCACCTGTGAGTGCCATCATCTTTGTTGTCTGCTTCTGACTGTGTCGGCAGGATTGTTGAAATATTTTCTCTTGCATATCAGCCTAGACGGGACCCAATAGAAATATAAAAAAGCAAGTCAGCTTCCGAGGGCAGGTTTTGTAGTCATGCAAGCATTCCATGAATCTGTACAATAGATGCATTGAGCAACACAAATCAATTAAAACGCACAGATCAGACATTCCCCCTCATCCTGACCTTTCTGTTTTTTTTATCTCTCCCTCCACAGCTTTGTAGTGCCATGATGAGGAAAGCTGGAGAAATGATCCTGCTGTTGTTGTTGCTGATCTCTATGCCGCATGCAGAGGGGACACGTGAGTGTTTATGACTGAACTTGAAACACCAATAAAACTATTCACTTGTGACCGGGTAACAGATGACACAGTGTTACCTGGACATAATATGGCCTGTTTATCTTCTTGTGTGTCTTTCAATATTTTGGTTGGACTGTTGCCTCATGAAGCAGGAGTAACAGCAGAGTAATTAATAGGTTATACGTAACAGTGTACCAGAGGGTTTCTATATTTCTTAGAACCCACATTTATGAAGTAATGTAATATTTTTTTCTGATTTACTTTTATATGCTGTCTCTCTTTAGGCTACAGCCTTCCAGGGAAACCTGCCCTGACCAGATGTCGCTCACCCGAAAAAGAAACCTTCACCTGCTGGTGGGAGCCAAGTTCTGATGGAGGACTGCCCACTACCTATGCATTGTACTATCGCAAGGAAAAGTAATATTCTTTTGTTTTCTATATTTTATTACACATTGACTCGATTTTTTTTAAATTTCTTCACTAACACACACTAGAAAGGGGATTATTAAATGGGTTTCCGTGAAACTGAAATGCTTCTTGTTGTCAGAGAAGTGTGGTTGTCCATTGAGAGAATGTCGCATCAGTGTAGCTGACATACACTCTCCACATACTTATCTTCTCACAGTGACAGTTCACATTATGGATATGTGTAGAAAGAGGTAGATTATGAAGGATTATCTGGTTGTGATTATCCTATGTTGATGGTGAAAGCAGGGATCCAGTGAAGGAAAAGAAGAGATTATATATATATATATATATATATATATATATAAGTTAAGGTTCATGTTGGATGAACATGATTGTCAAGATTGGTTTTAAAAAAATGTTGCCTGAAATGGCTGAAGCCATTTTATCATTTTAACAGCATTAAATTGTTTGCTGTATGTTTGCATGCACAGATTTCTTACAAGGTGAGGGGAGCTGCTGTTTACTTTTCCAGTTCAAACACTCAACATGACTAACTTTATAATTTTCTCCAGCCATTGTGTTTAGTGACTTTAATTATAGATATGTTCATGTTGCAGTGGTGAAGCAAAGGTTTTCACACAGCATGCTTGTGTCTGAAAGGTTGAGCTTCAAATTCCATAGAGAGTTGCACGAGGAAAGATGTAAAATCTGTACAAAGTCAAATGTGCCATTGTAACACCAGAGGGCTTTTTTTCTAAAAACGCTCTGACTGGACATACTTGTGAAATACGATGCATTACTTAATCTCCTAGTCATCCAAAAAAAATCCTGAAATGTTTGAAGGTCACCATTATTATGAAAGCTTGTCACTGAATAAAACAGAGCAGGTGTGCTCATCTATTTGTTGGTGCAATGATGCCATCATATGGTCACCTTACAAAATACTGATTCCTTTATTGTACTTCTCCACAATTGTTTTTATAGTGTTCCAGTCTTTTACAATGCTTGTACTTGTATATCTCCTGATAGCGTCATCCATTTGTACTCAGTTCCACACTGAGTCATTATTTTTACTAAGTATTAGTACTCGGGACATTGTTCAGCAAATATTTAATGCTGCTGTTTAGGTGAAGTACCCGTCCATAACTTCTAGATAATGTCAAGTTGTCAGCTTCAAAATCCATAAGTATCAAAGCAAGACACAGAATGCTGATGACAAAAAAAGGCTAAATGAGGGTGCAAGTAATAGAAAGGATAACATGCAAGTATTATTTTGAGACAGTGTTTAGATATTCTTTGTGCTTGCACTGAAAGAGCACAGTACTATGTTAATGTATGCATATTGTTAAATGCTGCACCTCTGCCTCTTTTTTCAGCTCTGAGACGGTGCACGAATGTCCAGACTACCACACAGCCGGGAAGAACTCTTGCTTTTTTAACAAGAAGGACACGTCCATCTGGGTCAACTACAACATCACAGTGGTAGCCACTAACGCACTGGGCAGCACCTTTTCTGACCCTGTGGATGTCGACGTAGTCTACATAGGTAAGAGAAATGTGCGTGACGGCCTGGTACTGAGGAAGAAAGGGGGGTGCTTATAATTTAGCGGGATGTCACTGAACAAAATTTTTAAAAGGTACATTTTCACATGTAATTTTAATGTGCCATTACCATGTATTTTCTACAAAGCACAAGAATCTGCTACCAAGACACTGGTGTTAAATTACGAGCTTGGCTTCCAGTAGTGATTTTCAGGAAGTTAGGTAGTTAGAAAAATGTGTGATATTTGAACAAATAGCCACTTTAATTCCTGAGAAAAAACACTGTAATTTACTTCCTTGATCACAGTATTAGATATGTCTCAGTGAGTTGAAAAAAAAAAAAACTATTAATGATTATTCACCTTAATGAATATTTTCCATTTTCGTCATACTCAACATGTGAAATATAACCCCTTGTGTCTTCGACCTTTTTTTTGTTCAATACTGGGCAATGGATTACAGCACTACAATCCACATGGTCACTTGCACTTATTTCATGTCAGTTTTATGAACACTGTTCTGCTGCTAAAAATATTCACAAAGAGCACCAAATATGTATTAAGCCATGTCTAGGAATACTCTCTAAACTGCTCTAGTTTCTCCTCACTGAGGGATGGTCCTAAAGTCTACAGCGCCCAGCTGTTTTTGAAAATTACTCTGCCTTTTGACAAATGACAAATTATCTTTGTGACCCATTTTAAGAGCAGGAACAAATGGGGCTTGGAAATGAGTGTCACAGACAGGTTATGAAAATCTGGAAGTTTAGAAGGACTTTCATTTCAAGTAAATCCAGCTGTCGCGGTCATTTCCAGGGCAAATACATCTAACGATGAATATAAATACTCGACCGTTTATGTAACAGAATGTAAATATTGTAGGAGATCTTGAGTAATCCCTAATCTGGTTTGTTGGTAAATATAAACAACATGTTCAAGAAATGTCCAAATAGAAATGTAAACTGGCAAATCTCAGATTAAGAACTTTCCATTTGATCTTGAAGCTACTCAACTGAAACAGCTCTTAATGTATTTTTCATTCCTCAATGAGGTCATCAGACCTAAGCTTTGTTTGTTCCTCAGTATTGTCAAACAAAGTCACCAGCTATTTTATTAAATACACCTTGAGTTGAACTCCCTTGTTGTTTTCAGATCTGGCCTAATTATTTGTGGCGTAGATTCATCAATGTGCTGGAAGCGTCCCTCATAGATTTTTGTCCATATTGACATGATAGCAGTTGACAGTTGCTCGAAATTTGTCAGCTGCACATGGACGATATGAATGTACTATTCCATTTTCCCAAAGGCGCTTTCATTAGATTGAGATCTGGCGACTGTGTTATGGTAGTTATGGTAGTGTTCAAGAAGTTCATTTGAACTTTGTGACATGATGTGTTAAAGTGATGCTTGATTTATTCCCAGGTGCTCAAAGTCTGCCAAAAAAAATGTCTGACACGCCATTACATCTCCAGCAGCAGCAGCCTGAAACGTAGATACAAGGCAGGGTGGATCTGAAATTTAATGTTGTTTACACCAAATTCTGAACCTGCCGTCTGAATATCACAGCAGCAGTTGAGACTCGTTATACCAGGCAATGTCTTGGCATCCAGAGTAGTCTGACACTGTAGTCCATCAGCTTCAAGGGCTCGGCTGGTTGTCCTGTCCCAGATGGTCTTGTGCATGAATGAATGAATGAATGAATGAATGAATTTATTTGAATTTTCTACATGTGCATACAAAATAAAACATACAAATATATATTAATAATTTTGATGACGTGAACAACCTGAGGATGACACAAAGAAGTCACAAATAAGACTTATTTCCATTGTAGTCTTCATGCATACCTTTGAATTCCTGTTGGCTTCCTATCATCTTGAACCAGTCTCTTCTGACTTTTGTCCCTAAAAGGTCATTTTGACCGAGAGAATTCACTGTATATTTTCTCTTTTAAAAAAAAAAAAGTAATTTTCTGTAAACCCAACAGATGATTGTGCATCAAAATCTCTGTAGATCAGCAGTTGTTTCTGAAGCAGTCTGCTACCAACAATCTCCTCATGTTCAAAGTGCTTCAAACCACCTTTCCTCCTTATTTTCTTGTTCTTCAGCATGAACATCTTGAACATGTTTACATGTCTAAATCAGTTGAGATCTTGCAATGCAATTGGCTAAATTTTGTAGGTCTAATCAGTTAAATGACTGGTCAGTATATCTCCAAGAGGAAAACTGAAAGTCTAAATATTTATCCCCAGCCTGCCATTAAACATAAAGTATGTCATCAAATACTGTGAAGGTCACTGTCCATTAGATGTATTGCCATAATACTAAAGCCAACTGTCACTACCACAGCTGGCTTTGAGAGTGTTTCTCTATGAAAACATTATTCACTGAGATATTTTTTTTTTTTTAATGATTATTGTTTTCCCACACCCATGCAAAACAATGTGTCTCTTCCTCCCCAGTGAAGCCAAATCCTCCAGAAAAGGTTGCGGTGTCTGTATTTGAGGACAAAGGTTGGCCTTTCCTTCGAGTGTCATGGGAACCACCACATAAGGCTGACACCCGCTCCGGCTGGATCACTCTTATCTATGAGCTCCGTGTCAAGTTAGAGGAGGAAGAAGAATGGGAGGTATGGAAAAAAAACTGTACAAAATCTTCATTGAGAGATATCACAGAATGTGGTTTGATGTGTTTCTGATAGAGATTTGGGGATTTCCCCATCATTCATATTTAACTTGTTTGATTTATTTCATTAAAATACACAGTTTAAAACTAAAGGTCCAATGGTTGCAAAGCTTCATGTAAAAATGTATCAGTTTTTTCACAGTGACAATTTTCAGTTTGCCTATTGATGCACAATACCATCAACCAATAATAATATATTCTACTGCTGGGAAAATACAGGACGTCCAGTATTTGCCATAAATGTTTCGTGTAGAATTCAGTTATTCAGAAGAAGTTCACTCTAGATACATACATATGTTGTATCTCTGCTTATTCTTTTCAAAACACATTAATTTGACATCTTATTTTATTGTCCAGTGTGCTGATTAGTTAGTTTCAAACTCCCAAATGGTAAAAACATTTTTTTAACAAAAGATAGGATACATGAATGTTGCCCTCCACCCCATTTAGCAAGCACGCTTCTACAACCTATCCATTCATACCTCAATGGAGCGACTAACTTGTCTCCATCATGTGTTTTGTTCCTCTAGATGCACCTCGCCGGCCAGCAGAAGATCTTTAACATTTTCAGCCTGCGGTCAGGTGGCGCGTACCTCATTCAGGTGCGCTGTAAGCCCGATCATGGCTTTTGGAGTGAATGGAGTTCCACATCCTACGTCGAAGTTCCTGACTGTAAGATGTCTATCAACATTAATTTTTGCCACATGAATTTAAAGTGTTGATAATGCATTCCATTTGTCACATGTCTGAAAAAGATGATATAATCTAAAATGTGGTCATGTCAGTATCCATTTCTAACGGGTGGAGAACGTAAATGTATTCCATGTCTTAATGAGTAAATTTTAAAGCCAGTTAGCCAGAGATTCATCCTCTGTTTGTATTGAAACTGAAAATCATGAAGATAAATGACCTTGGCTTTATCCAAGGTCAAAAATGTCATATGGTACACTACTTCTTAAAAATATGAAATAGCGTAATGGATACTACGAAAAGACAGATTTTACAAACATAATTATGATGCAGCAAAAGCTCTATAGAAGAAGGTTCAAATTTATTAAGATAAAACACAATAGAAACAATAATGGAACCCTAGTATTGAGATTGTTAAAGTAAGGAGCTTTTGAAATCCTGGAAGTGTAATATAGACAATTAGAGTTGCAATCCTCACCCCATTTATAGTTTTCACATCAAGATACGAGTACGTGTATTATGAATTACATACATGATGAAGGTTGAAAAGTTTAAATAATATTAATTAAATGTCAACAGGCAGAATGATTACTAATATACTTTTGAAAAAGGTTATATGTTGTTTTCAAACACTCACAATTTTTATGAATTTTTTTCTTTGTTTTCTTTTGTTTTTCCAGATTTCCAACGGGAAAGGTCGGTGTGGATCCTCGTTATGGTTTTTTCTGCCTTCATCCTTCTATTCCTCACATGGTTGATACATATAAACAGCCACAGGTAAAAAAAACAATAATAAAAAAAATCACTGAAATTAGCAATTTATTTATTGTGGAGAATTACTTATAAGTATCCGTATTTGCTCTGCTGTGATAAACAAATATAAATCTGATTCAAATGTTTATATTTTCTTTAGGAAACATTTTCAGCTTCATGTTTAGTTGAATACAAAAAATATTTCATATCTTAAGGAGAAAAAATGTTTTGTCACTAGTACCTTGAACTCTCATTGACATCAAAGTTCTTCTCACTAATTTTGACATTTTGTTTCTTTTTTGTTATGGGTGCAGTGTGAAACATTGTATTCTACCACCAATCCCTGGACCTAAAATCAAAGGATTTGATGAGCAGCTTCTCAAGGTAAAGCAGCAGCATAATGGCCACTGTCATGATATACTCTGTAACTCTCTTACTCTTCAAAAAATTGTCAGAAAAGGAAAAATATAACTATTTCTACCCTTAATTGTTTCTAATTGGTAAACGTGTGTCTCTCTCTCTGTAGAATGGCAAGTCTGAGAATATCTTCAGCTCACTGGTGTTGTCTGATTTCCCTCCGACTGCACCTTGGAACTATGAAGACATGTTGGTTGAATATTTAGAGGTCTATATCCCTGATGAGCAGGAACGCATGCTGGACGAAAGCAAGGACCTACAAAATGGTTGCCTTAAATCTGATGGCTCCTCGTCAGACAGCGACTCTGGCCGGGGCAGCTGTGACAGTCACACCCTCCTGATGGATAAGTGTGCAAAAGAGGACGGGCGCCAATCGGATTTGGCGTGCAATCCAATGAGGAATGATGGACAGAGGCACAAGGCAACCTGGGAAAAAGAGGCAGTGACATATTCTCATGGAGTTAGTCCTGATGTGTGTAGCGGCAGGGTGAAGACCTGGCCTTCTGTGTTTTCTCCGTTGCCCCAGTACAGCTTATGCCCGCTTGAGACATCCAGGCAGCACTGCGTTTCTGACACTCTTTTCCCCTCAGACTCCTTACCCCACAGCCTCTCTCAGCCTGGCCACAGCAACAAAGATGGGTCAAATCACTGGAACTTTGGCTCCAACAACAAGCATCCTCATCTGCTCTGTCCCCAGACAGAGGACCGGCAGCAGCTACAGGCCTACAGCGAAGCCAACATCTCTACCATTGGCCTTAAAGAAGCATCTGCCAGCCTACAGGTGCCTGTTGCCGAATCTACAGAGTACGTGGAAGTCCAAAGGGTCAATGAGGAGAATATGGTGCTTCTTCATCCCGTTCCTTCAGGCCATAACCACAGAAAAAGCTCCACTCAGATTTTCCAGGCAGAGGAGTACAGCAAGGTGAAGGCTGTGGGCAAAGACAATGTCCTGCTGCTTGAGAGACAGGTCATGGAAGAACAGGCGGATATGTTCTCTTGTGAAAACCAGGAAGGAAATGGAGCTGCAGAAACCTACCATAATACATCATCTAATAACACTCAGAAGCCAACCTGCATTTATTCCACCCTGCATGCTCAGGAAGAAGAGGCCACAGCAGGGAATGGCTATATTGAAACTGCCAACATGTTCATCCTGCCCTCTTACTAGGTGATTCAGTAGCCGATAAGATGACAGGTATTGAATGTTAATGTTGTAAGAGACAAACGTTAGGCCAGGACTGGGACAAACATTGTAGTATATGGCCGGACCGTGTACAATTTGTTTGTTATTTGAAAAAATGTATATGTATATATGAATTTGCACCATTGACCTGACAAAAAGTCATCAGTCAGTTGCAACATTCACATCCAGAGGGCTGGCCCTACCGATACTGTCCAGCTAAAACCAAAATCAGTAAGCACGGGATGACTTATTCAAACAATGACTGCAAAGGCAATATTTATTTTTTAATGTATTTTTTAGAAAATATGCCTATCTATTTTTTTCTAGTTGTGTCATCAAAAAAGTATTTTAATGCATTACAAAAATGTATTTTGTTGCAATGCAGTGACCCACTTCACTTTAATGTGTGAAATAATTTAGCAGGAGTTTATTATTTTTCATTTAAATTAATTTCAGATGAGGTCGTTTGAATTGAACTGTACAATCTGTCATAAATTATCTTTTGCAGACACGTGAGCGTTGCAGAATAAGTCATCATATGTTTTGCTTTGTTAGATTGTTTGGTATAACTGCAGTATTTTTTCCCCATAAAGCAGGTACAGAAAATGGATGAATGAATGGACAAACTTTCATTTAAGGCCGTTTGCTTTTTATTGTATATGGGTGTATAGAAACAGAGATTAAGAAAATTAAGAAAGTTAGAATGTATCATTCTATTTTTGATTCAGAGATTATTTTCGTTTGGTGCACGCGGATGTAACTTTTGGAATGGAAAGCTTGCCATAATAAACATGTTTATAATAAATATCTGAAGAGCAGTAATGAAATGAGATTCATTATTTACAATTTTTTTTTTTACATGAAGTACTAATATAAAAAAGTATGTTTATTTTCATACATCTAAAATTATAATATTCGAACCATACATCTTATTATATTGCAAGGGTTTTTTTCTGTTAGTTTTTTCAAAAGTGTTTTTAGTCCTCAAACTCTGGGAATAATTCAATGTTTTATGTTTGAAAAGTAAATATATCAAAAAAAAATCTAAAAACTGTGAAGTCTTCAGTTTCATTCATGCTTATTTTACTAATTGAAACATTTCTGATCGCTCTCTGCTGGGATGCCTTTGTAGCCTGAAATTTTTTTCCCCAAAGTATCAATTGTGCTTTCAAATGCGGTTTATTTAGCGAACTTTTACATATTTTATTGAATATATCCGATTATTGGTTTTCAGAATGTGAGAAGATGAGCTTTAACCATATCACAGGAGCATCAACTCATTCTGTTAATGCTTGGCTCATTGTTGATTATTCATTTTTGGTTGATGCTATTCTTTCTGCCTATATAAGCAAAAAAAAGCATAACTTTCTGAAATGGCATTTCGTTATACTCTGCAACTGTATCTCTATATCTCTGTTACAGTGTACACTGTTACAGTGTAAACCAACTTAAAATGGAGTTGTCACTGGTTCATATTGTATTTTTTTTTAAGTATTGTCAGGCAAAAAATTGTTTATTCCATAATTTTAGCATCTTGCCACCACAAAAGAGAAACTGCATAAAATATAAAAGTTTTTAGTTAAAAAAAATTACCAAATATGACTAACTAGAGCACAACTGTTACACACAATGACAGGAAAAAGAATCCAGTGGTGTAGAAGGTCGCAGACGGACTGAGGTGGCCCATTGCAGGTGAGGTTTATGGATTAGTGATGAATATATGTGAGATGCAGTCAAGAAAGAGACAGGAGAAGCTGCATGGATTGAGGTGGTTGTGACAAATGGATTAAATTAAGAGAGCTGGGCGAGGATTGAAGCTGTCTATTTTAGATAAGAATAAGAGAGAGGAAATAGAAAAGACCCACAGATAATACTACACAACCACACCTTGACAAGCACAGCTTTAGAGTGTGATTTTTAAAAAATGTATTCATTCATTTTGATTTTGTAGCTTACTTTAATTTGATATCTGTTCACGAAAATACATTGAATAACCTTACTCGTTTACTTGTCATTTAAAACGTTTTTAGAAATTCTTTTTATTGGAGGATTGTTTACTATTATTGCGCAATAACCATGTGACGCAGTGAAAGTAGTCCAATCAGAACATGTAGCCAGAGGTCGGCTGTCACCGCCCATTAAACGCACACATTTGGGCCAAAAAAGAAACTCTGCTATAGAAGAACGAAGTGAGAGAAGTGTGAGAGCTGAGCTCCCTGTTAGATTATCATCAACATGTATAAAGTCATCTCCTGTCTCAGCGGCCGCGGTGCGGTTTTATCCGGACAGTCCTGCTCTCGGTCCAGTTCGGCCAAACTCCACTTGGCAAGCGGTGAGTTATAATGGAAACGACCAAATTCCAGCACGCCTGAGCTGTTTATTCATGACGCACCAGGAGTGAATTTCTTAATTGGTCGTAAATCAAGAGTTCAGCCCGAAGTGACCTAAATAACCAAACCGATGTGTGATAACTTGCATATATGTCAAGTGCATAGTTATTTATCTGGGTTTTTGTTTGTATTATTTGTCAGTGACATTTGAAATTGAAGTCAAGAAATGATGATTGCACATCCAACATTACACTCCAGTGTCACTACAACAAGCCCAGGCCTGCAATTTTCAGAGATAATTGCAGTCTTAACCTCTGAGGTGTTTATGACATGCAATGTAACAGGTGTGACCTCTGTGAAAAGGTGGAATACACAGTAACACATCAAGCATTACGGATATTTACTGATGATAAATCCACACTATATGACAATATACTGTAAAATTTTATTTCATAAACTGAATTAAGTATGCATGAAATAGACTGCAACACTTTCTGAAGGATGCAACACTAAAGAGCAAGATAAATAAAATACAACAGAGTACACAGCAAAAGTCAAACATTAGCCTCTCATAAAGTTGCAGCAGAGCTGATGCTTTTTCATTTTCTTTATTTCTGTCTTTCTATCTTTCTTTCTATTTTTGAAGCAATAGTAATAATCATGCAACAATAATATAAATTAAAATTGTATATTCTTATTTGAAACAAATTCTATTGAACAAACTCTGTAACATCAACACTTTTACTTGAAGCATAGTGCATTTGAGTTGAGTACAAATGTTCTTTTCTCTTTCTACCCCTGGTTATGACCCAATAAAACAGATAATGTTCAGGTTGACCAAAGCTGGTTCCCCTGAACCTTGTGCAACCAGGAATAAGCAGACAGTCGCCATGTGCCTGCTGCACATGTGAGGTCTAAGGTTAACTCAATGTTTTTTTTGAATGTTGACCAGATTTTAATGTGTTTACCAGCGAAGAGGAAAAGTCTGAATGATATAAAACCTATAAAACACACATAAAACAATTTAGTTTTTTTGTCAGAACTGTAAGACCTTTGAGTTGTATATAACTGGCAGATAGTCTCACAAAATGTATATATTTCACATTATCTCCTCTTGAACTGCAATTCATTTCATTTCACAGGTGCATTATGTCAGAAATCAGCCTTCAAACACCCCTCCGAAGACTTGCCTGAGATGCCCCCCTGCAAATTCAGTCCTGAAGAATACAAGGTGAACACAAACCCCACCACACATGCAGTGTCTACGCAGAAAATAACAGGGCCTTGAATTTTAAAACATGATGGTAGATTCATGGACATTGTCATTTTACAGCAGAGCTTATATTTGAACTCACTCGGACTGAGTAAGTGCTCTCAGCCCTTCACTATAAAAACAAAAAGATTAGCATTTAACACATTTAATTCCCGTTTTATGCATTTGTCTTGAACCAGGGTATGTCGAAAGAACGAATGATGGAGATCCGCAAACAGAACTGCAATCCCATGACAATGAAGGTCACCTATTATAAGAAGCCAGTGTTCATCCACCAGGGCCACATGCAGTGGCTGTGGGATGTGGACGGGAGGCGCTATCTGGATCTCTTCGCTGGTGTGGCTACTGTCAGCGTGGGGCACTGCCACCCGTAAGGACTTTCTCTTTTTACCGTGCTACACAGGTGAAGGTATTCACGTCTGCCTGATGAGCTCTTGAAGTTTTTCTCACCTCTGATTTCATAGGAAAGTCACAGCCGCCGCAAAGCAGCAGCTGGACAAACTTTGGCACACCACCAACATCTACGTCTATCCTGCTCTCCATGAGTATTGTGAAAAACTAGCTTCCTACTTCCCAGATCCTCTTAAGGTGTGCTGATGGATTTTTATTATGATTCCCAGTATCTTGGCTATAAACTGTAGCATAAATATATTTGCTGATCTGTTTTCTTGTCCAGGTGATATATTTGACCAACAGCGGCTCTGAAGCCAATGACCTGGCAATGTTGATGGCTCGGCTCCACACTGGAAACTTTGATATAATCACTTTCAGGTGCAAATTGCTTATTTTTCCCATCTCATAAGAGATATACGATGACCTTATGTAATCAATGTGTTAAATAGCACTATTTCACAATTACAGTACACATTTTTACTTGACAAAACGTCAGAAGCATTGTTCACATCTTTGACAATAATAACTTTTTAACATATGGTATTTGTTCCTTTTTCTTATTTTAGTTGAGTTTATTCTTTCTTTTTTTTAATCTTCTCATCACTCTACATTGTTTTACTCAGATCTGTATTTCTCTTTTATTTATTAACAACTTTTACTGGGGAATATAAAAGCATATTTCTGCCTACATCATGATCATCATCGTAACTTGATTGTAATCTTAAGTCGATGTTTTTCTTCCAGAGGATCATATCATGGTGGCAGCCCACAGACCATGGGCCTCACCTCCAATGCAGCATACAAGTACCCTGTTGCCAATGGTTTAGGCTGCACAAATGTAAGTATCACAGTGGCATGTCACAAGAAAAGCACACACTTGTATACACACGACGCACATCCAAGTTAATAAATTGTCACTCTGTATCTTGAATCTTTACATTGAGTTAATAGTTGATCTAACTTAACTGCACAACAATTTGCAACCAGTGTACATATTCCATAATGACCTGAAATGCACTGAAGGTTACTCATCCTGTCTGTGTTCCAAGTGCCACAATGTTGTTTTTTTTTTTTTTAACATGGTTTCAAAATTACAAGAAGCTGTTGCACTGAGGTTAATCCAAGTGACTTGGTTTCTGCCCAATGAACAGACCATGTGTCCTGATGTGTTCAGGGGACCCTGGGGAGGAAGCCACTGCAGGGACTCTCCTGTACAGACCATCAGAGATTGTGGCTGTGCACCAGGTACACATGTAAAAGCACACGTTGGTTAACACAGTCAGATTTCTTTAATCAGGAATACATAATACCACTGTTGTGTTTTTAAAAGATTGAATGAGGTTTTTTTTTTTCTGATTGTTTACTCACGAGTGTAGTAATGTGTCTTCACCAAAATGAATATTTTGAAAGGATTGTCCTGTTTCAAATATTTGTCTCTATGTCGATATAACAATGAAACAAAGACGACTGAGATGTTTATTTATCAATATGAAATGTCAAGTCTACTAGTCTACTGATTATTTAAATATTTTCTTTAACAATGTTCACTTGCTACATACACTGTGTTCCTGTGTCTTAAAGTGAAAGCTCAACTTAGTTTCCATGTCAACATCAACCTTTTATACATTGTGTTTAAACACTACACAGCATCATAATATCAGTGTTGTCACAACAAGCCAAATATATCACAGCCGTATCTTAAAGTAAAATAATTCAATCATGAAATAGTATTTCAAACCTGTTCTTGGCTAATCCTTAAAGTGTCTCGGCAGAATTTCCGCAAATACAAAAAATGTACAACCACTCATATCTGTATTTGACTGATCCAAAAGACCTTTGTTTATTTGTGTCCACAGGTCATTGCATGGCAAATGTACAGTACATTGAACAGTTCAAAGAGACTTTAGCTACGAGTGTCCCAACCAGAATTGCTGCTTTCTTTGGGGAGCCAATTCAGGTACTGTATTCTGTTGTGAAATATTATAAGATTCATAGGGTCAACATAAAAATGTTTTTCACATTCGTGTTGGTTACTGATATTTAGAATTTCCTTTTACCAAAGTACATCTGTCACGTTAGTCACTGTGTGTGCTCGGCCTAAAGCAGAAAAGCCAGAATTTATATCATTCATTGAATCTCTGTGGTTGTTGAATTAATTTATATCATTCATTGAATCTCTGTGGTTGTTGAAATAATTTATATCATTCATTGAATCTCTGTGGTTGTTGAATTAATTTATATCATTCATTGAATCTCTGTGGTTGTTGTTTACTCGTAAAAACAGTGATGAGGAATTTATTAATTAAGATGAGACTGTGGGATATTAATATGTCTGTTTACACAGGGCGTCGGGGGAGCTGTGCAGTACCCTAAAAACTTTCTTCAAGACGCCTACAAACTCGTCAGAGAGAGAGGAGGGGTCTGCATCGCCGACGAGGTTAGATACACAATTTCAGTGTTATAATAGTTTGTTTATTCTTTGCTTACAAAGTCCCTTCAGTTCAATAAAAAATATTTAAGCTGTGCTTGGATATTACAAAGCCCATCTTATGTATTTTTATGTATTGAAATTATAATATTTTATATTGAGCCTTAGTCTTTAAGAATGGGATTTTACTCCACATTAAACAATTTTGTGCTAATATTGATACAGAAATGTCTATCAATATAGCAAGCTATCAAATAGCCAAGTGGGAGTCATCTTACGACATAGTTTTGGATGGAATCAAGAGAATTGAAAAATAAGAATATCAGTTCATGTGTGCTGACAATCTATTTTGGATATTGTAGGTCCAGACTGGATTTGGCCGCACAGGAACCCACTTCTGGGGCTTCGAAGGACACGATGTACTTCCTGACATGGTGACAATGGCAAAGGGAATTGGCAATGGATTCCCAATGGGAGCTGTTGTTACAACACCAGGTGAGATAAAAACCTGTGCTCTTAAACATTGATGATAGAAGGTGTTCGTACAGAGTGTTTGCATGACGATTAATAATGGTAAGATTCATGAGACTACAATAAATTTGGAAAGCCAGAGACGAGTCGTTTCTGAAAACAATGATTTATACACAGAAAAACTGGTTAGCAATCTTGCCTCACACTAAAAATTTAGATTAGAGTTGGTTGGGGACATTTCTGTGTGTGAAGCAAATCAGATGGTCCTTGATGTTCTACGATCCAGGCTAAAAAATAGAGGTGACCATGTCTTTTCCACGGCTGCACCACGTATGAGGAATCGTTTCTCTCCATCTCTCCATCACCTCTTTCCATCAGAACCACCCGATCTCTTGAGTCCTTCAAGTGTCGACTCAAGACACGTATGAACGTTGTGGCTTTTAACACTAATTAAGTACTTTGATATTGTGGCACGGTTTTTACCTTGTTTTGTACTCACTCTTACCCTATCTTTTTACTCTGTGTTTGTTTTAATGTTATTTTTAACTGTGAAGCACTTTGTTCAACCTTGGCTGTTGTGTTGAAATCTGCTATATAAATAAAGTTTGATTGGATTGGAGTTACGGTAGGTGTGAACATGATAATCTGTGACCACCTGTTTCTCTGTGTCTACCCTGTGATGTACTTGGAGTCTGTCCAGGGTGTACGACACAGGCCCCTGTGATTCTGATTTGGATAAAGATGTAAATAAAGTACATGAAGCGATAGAATTATCGGGATACCTTTTACTTTAATTTATCCATCCATCCATCCAAGTTAATGTCCAAAGGTGCTGACATTGGTACACCTCTAATAGGTCACCAGTTCCCTCACAGCTTTCACAGATAAACACATGAATCATCCTGCACCCATTCAGGCACAGATCCCATAATGAGGATTTCACACATAAAGACCCTCACGTGTAAACTAACCTGGTTCTTTTCTCTTTTAGTGCGAACCCATACCTCACAGTGAAGCTCCAGCTATCTTTAGCTCTACCTGATGTGAGTTAGACTTCAAATGATGAGATATACAGTATACTGCGCTGTATGTGGGCGAACAAAATTATAGTTTGCCAGTTTCTGAGTCACCAATGCGACAACGCTCTCTGCTGAAAATGGAAGATGTGAGGAGAACATCTGCTGCACTTTTGAATATTTATGAAGTGAATGAATCATAATGTTGAAGGCCACCAATTATGGTTGATGGTGAGAAAATGGTGTTGGCAGGGTTCGCCCTTACTTCTGCTGTTGATCGTTCTTGTATCTGTCCTACCTTATTAGCGTTATATTCATTTTCATACTGTTGTACAAACCACTAATGATAAGTGATAACAGGGTGTTTCTTGTGTTATTTGTTGAAGTAGCTTCTCTCTGATACAGAGACAAAAACAAACAATGCAGACAATTTGTTGTTCTCACGAGCCATCGTCGATACTTGCAGTCTGAATGTGGCTGTGGCTGGAATGTGTGAACTTGTTATTTTGTGTGTTTTGTAGAAATCGCTGCCTCCTTTTCCAAAGGAGTTCACTTCAACACTTTTGGGGGGAATCCTGTGGCTTGTGCCATTGCTTCATCAGTACTTGATGTAAGGACTTTCTAAATCAGTGGCAACCCTTTTATTTTAGAGCTGCAACTGAAATCTGCTGTAAAAGACACACTCGGCATGTCTTTGTTCGACAGACCATCCGAGAAGACGGCACGCAGCAGAACAGTCTGGATGTGGGCACCCATCTGATGACCGAACTGGCGAAATTCAGAGACAAGTATGAGATCATCGGCGATGTCCGCGGTAAAGGCCTGCAGATCGGTGTGGAAATGGTCAAAGACAAGGTATTTGTGGCAGAAGTGGCACTCACCTTTTCGCAGAAGTGGCACTCACCTCTGTGTGTCTGCCTGAACAGTGTGTGTGTGTGTGTGTGTCTGCACCGTGTCTCTGGAGGCCATGGTTCAGCAGTGCCCCAGTTAACTATTAGCTGCAACAGCAGTGACCTGATCTGTATTTGTGAAGAGAAGCAGCTCAAAAGCAACCCATTTATGTCTGCCTGAAGTTCTGATTTCACAGTGCAAAAAAATGCAATATGGGAATCTTTAGTCTTAGAAGTGTTCACAATTATAGCCACCCCAGCAAATTAGCAATTAGATGTCAGGCTTGAAGACCCACAATCAGATAATTATCGGGACTGTTTTCAAGTTACTAATTACTGTAGTTACCGCGGCATATACTCACATTTATCCTCTCGGTGATTTTCAGGCTAGCAGAGATCCGCTGCCTGCTGAGGCAATGAGTGAGATCTTCGAAGACGTCAAGGACATGGGAGTGTTGATTGGAAAAGGAGGCTTATATGGACAGGTAACAATTAAAAAAAACAAAAAAACATCACATCTGCTTATCTGAAATCTACACGATTTAGTCACATAAACACGCACATTTATATTTAAGATATATATAACATATGATATGTTACTTTTGTGTTTTAAGTTTAGGGATAACATAATGAAAAGAAATGTGTGAGAAATGTAACATATAGTCGAATAACTATGATTCCTCAGTGAAGGTTTTGTTATCTGTCACTCACATTGATATGGGGAATCTATTACAAATGTCAAAGTACCTCGTTTTGTCTTTTTGGGAACGTCATTCTCAGGATGCTACATAATCTTTCCATAATTTCAGACTTTCCGTATTAAACCTCCCATGTGCATCACAAGAGAAGATGCAGATTTCTTCTTGGCTGTGTTTGAAAAGTCCCTCCAGAGCTACATGGAAAAAAGATGAAAGGTCAGCAAATTGCTTAGTGTGAAGGACAAACCTGAAATTAATTAGATATGTAATCATGACCATCTACCTCTTGAACACAGTATTTTTTTTTATCTACATAAAGGGAAACTGTTGTAATCATAAGGACTTGAAACAGCTAACACACTTGAGCAATTATAATAATGATATGTGACAGAAAATCCATTGTACAGCTGATATATTTAGCTCTTTCCAACCTACTGAATCTGTATGATCTTGTGCATCATGTTACATGTTTTGATTCCAATTAAAGGTCATTGTCTGAAAACAGTGAGATAATATCTAATTGTCTTCACACACAACATTCGGATGTTAGAACCACATTGTGACAGAATCATAACTACTAATTTATTATCACTGTGAGAAACAAACTGACAGCAAAGAAAACTGTGGCACTCAGAAAATTTGGAGACAAAAAAAAAAGTACCAGTTCAAGCCAGCTTCAGCCTCTGTAACTATGTTCCTTCAAACTGAAGCAACGGGAGGAGCTTGCATGATTGGAAACAATCCCAGTGGAAGTTGCCCTCACAACTGTGGTGGTGCTGCCTGTGCTGGATCAAACCAGAATAATGAAGAGCATTTTGGTGTGGTGTAATCAGATTCTCATTAACTTCTGCATTTCATCACACTTTCATACCTTAGATAAAACATTAGATTTGTGTATGATTATATTAATTTGGTTAAATTGTATTATTATTTTGTGGTATGAATGTGCCTTACAGATTATTTCATTCATTATTTAATCAAACATTTTGTTATTTTATGTTTACTTCTTGCCCTGTTCTATGTCCCAATCGTTGGTTCCTAAGTTTTATTGTTGGTGCAGCCCAACTAATTTTTAATAATCAGCTTATTAAGTTCGGTAAAGTTGGAAAGATATTCATAGATTCAGACTCCTACAACCGAAATAGAAATATTCTATCAACAAACAAAAAAAAGAGAACATAATTATCTTTGCAAAGACAGGTTTTTCTACGTCAGAGCTGGTTTACCGGATCAAACCAGATTACACAAATATCCCGAAGCAGGTGTCTTGAATTTGGAAAATAAAACGGATGTAGCTGGTTACATATTCATCAGTGTGACAATGAGGTTGTATGTGGGGATATAGTGATGGGATCAAGGTACAATACACTGTTTCTTCAAAACAATCCTGAAGCATCTGCTGAGTGTCAGACGCTGACGAGACAGCGGCAGAAGATCATCTCCACCTGCTCAACATGTACAAAGTGGTGGCACACCTCAGTGGCCGCTGCGCACTGCCAACATCACAGACCCTCTTCTCTCCCAGTGCAGCCAGATTTCACCTGAGAAGTGGTGAGTGACCACCATGGCCAAGCATGGCACCCTGTCTGTATGATTATTTTATATTGACACTGGTTTCGTTTTTCCAATTTCCAATTTTGTTAAATTATAAACCTCAAGGTTCAATATAGTTTCTGAGGAAATCAGCTTGTGTTGGTGTTAATTAGGGACCATAGATACATGTTTTTGTGTTTTTCTCTGAAAGAATTTACTTCGGTCTCAACCCTTCATGTCACTGAGATATCTTCAGCCTTTCTTTTTTCTCAACAATGAAAAATTGGTGAGAAATTGTGTTTTCTAAAAGGATCATCTGTATTCATTAGTTTGATTTTGTGAAGTGTTTTTGTTATGGTTTGCCTTTTCTTTAGTTCACTTCATGAAGTTTTGTAAGTCAATCACAATATTGCCACCTCTTTGTATGAATAAAAATTGCCACCCTTTATAAAAATAAAATAAAATAGCATCCTTTTGTATTCCATCATAAAACTATCAAATGTGATGTAATGGGGCAATTTTGTAATTAACCTTGATTTTACAAAGCGCCATGATTTTGGCAGAGATAGGACATTTCAAAATTATGTTTTCACTTTAATTTAAAGAGGATGGCAAAAACGCAGTTATAATGTAAGACTACAGTGGTGGAGCTATTGAAGTTAACACTGCCAATGTAGCCTTTTTTTTTCCATTTTTCATCACATAAAAACTTATATTGCTCCAAAGCAATGTTCTCACTCAGGTGGGTCAGCTGATTATGGTTAAAGTCAAATTTGTTAAATTGTAGTTTTATTGGAGCCTGGTAAACAAATAATTCATGTAGACATGGAGTTCAGTTTATCTAACAACACTAAAATGCATGTGACCATCAATGCTTTCATAAATTTTGTTTCTATTTATATTTTTGTATTTGTGTCGTTATTTCATGACGATGTGTAAACAGTCCTAACTTTGTTTTTGTTTTTTTAGGATAGCTATTTTGCCGTCTGTAAATGACAGTTTGTTCTTGATGACTTGGTTGGATATAGGTACTTTTTTCTTTAATGACCTGCATTTTTTTGCACATCTCCAAGAGTATTCAAGGGAAAACTACAATCTCTCATTGATCCATACTTTGTGAAATGATGCCACAAACCTGGAGAATCATTTTAAAAAGTAATGCTTGGTATGTACTCACTATGCACATGACTGCACTGGACAGTCTCTGTCTGCATTTGTTTTAGGTGTTTTGATAAAGTTAATCAAACATTAACTATCTGTCGTCAGTCAAACGAGATCCAACTAGCACAATCTGAGATGCATCCATGTTTTGGAAAACAGCATGAGCACATTTCCTACGCTGTGGAAAGTTAATGTGGTTAAAACATCACCCAAAATTTCATCTGATCAAATGTTAACCAGATCCTTCATTGTTGAAAACAACACAAGGTGAGTATTAACCACTTGGCAGAGATGCTTTCTTGTTTTTGTTTTTTTTAGTAGTTAAGCAGCCCACTCCGAGGTTTTCAAAGACTACTCCTATATAAGTTCTGATAAAGTCAGTAACAACTTCAATCACAGAACAACTTGGAGTGAACCTTGTGTGTGTTTTAGATCTTCTCTCTCTTTTTTGTTTTTTATTAAACTAATATTTCAGGTGCAGTATGCCAGAAAGCAGTTGTCAATCCGAGGCCTACCGACTGCCTGGAGATGCCTCCATGCAGTTTCAAACCAGAGGAGTATACAGTAAGAATTGCATTCAGTGTTGCTTTGTAATATCTTTATGGATATATTTCCCAAAGGAAGCGTATTAAGGGTGACTGGCATCACGATAGATTTCAGTTATTTGTAACTCACACTTACTGCTATGATGCTTCAATTAAAAGGTCAAATTAAAACATGATTCATGATCTCTTTTTCCAGTAACTTCTCATCTTTACATATTTCTCCAGGGCATGTCCAAAGAGCGCATGATGGTGATTCGCAGACAGAACTGTAACCCTGTCACCATGAAGATTACTTATTACAAGAGACCAGTGTTCATCCACCAGGGACACATGCAGTGGCTGTGGGATGTGGACGGGAAGCGATATTTGGATTTATTCGCCGGGGTGGCCACTGTGGCTGTGGGTCACTGCAACCCGTAAAGACTTCTTCCCCTTTCATCATATCATTCAGTCAGAAATAAAATCGAATAATTATTTTCCCCAACTCTGACTCGTGCTTGTGTAGGAAAGTTATAGCAGCGACGGAGAGGCAGCTGAGGAAACTGGGGCACACTACAAACATCTATGTTCATCCAGGGCTCCATGAGTATTGTGAAAAACTGACATCCAACTTACCACTTCCTCTGAAGGTACTGTGCTGCACTTGGTCAACACAAAACATGAGCTGGGTAAACACAGAAGTGCTGTGACTCACATGTGTCTCTTCATGCAGGTGGTGTATCTGACAAACAGCGGCTCTGAAGCCAATGATCTGGCTATGCTGATGGCTCGGCTCCACACAGGCAACTTTGACATAATCACATTCAGGTACATGTGCTGCAATTGATGGACAATTACTACTGGTTTATTAGTCTGATTCAGCACTATGACACCAGAAACATTTATAACGATGATATATTTCTTATCAAGTCACAGGTAATGTCATTCAACATCCGTCATAATTCTACAATATAATCCATGTTTTTACAAGTGTTATGTCTCATATGAAAACTCTATGTTTGAATCATTGATAATATGATTTTAAACTCTTAAAAGTTATTCTTATGTCATTTTAATACTTAAATATTTTAATACTGAAATATTTGAATGTGATTTTGGTTTGAGCAAAAATGTATTCACAGTAACATTCTGGTTTAATTTAGTGCACATTTCTTAATTAGTTTGACTTTTCTATTAAGTCAAAATCACACATACACAACAAAACCTGCATTTTGGCAGTAGACAGATTTAAAAATTTAATAAGTCCACGTAAAATGATGTGACGATTGTGAATATCTATCCACATTGTCCTGCTTCTTTTGAACAAATGAGAGCCTGATGAATCACCGCTGGTTTTCTGTTGCAGGGGCTCGTATCACGGTGGCACCCAACAGACCATGGGCCTCACCTCCAACTCATCATATAAATACCCAGCTGCCACCAGCTCAGGATGCACGAGTGTACGTGGCAATCTCATTCTGCAGGAAACGATGCATGACTATTATTATCCTGCTCTGTCACTGTAAAGAAGTGGAGAGCAATATCTTCTCAGCACACAGCTTATCATGTAACACCGCTCAACCTAAAGCTCTGCTCAGGAAGCAAATGGTGTGTACAGTTCTCTGGCTAACTATAACAACTGTTACCAAGCACAACTCAGCTGACTCGTCTTTAAGCCCCCACAAGCCGCCAACATTAGCTATACATACTAATGAGCAGCGTGAACACAATGTGAATGCTTGCTTGTTTTGTTTAAGGGTTCAGCATTCCCTGCTGCAATAGGCCACTTCATGCTCCATGAGACTACATCTTTTACTGAATCATGACAACTTTGCTTTTTTGTTGTTGTTGAAAGGGAACACATTACATGTAAGGAGTTTGGAAGTCCTCTGTGTGATGAACTTTTTTTCCCCCCTTCATGACCACAAAGTTATAGAAAGCTTCTCATCGTGGTGCTAAATTCAGTCAATTCGGTGTGGAGAAGAATTCTGAATAAAAGGAAATAAGTGAAATACTTATTTTATCATATTGAATAATTTTATCGATCATGTGTTTTTAATCAGCTCATAAAATTTGTTGTAAGTGCAACAGAAACAACTTGAAATTCTGTCTTTAGTATAAAACCAGACTTCACAGTTATAACCATTGTAGATAATTATTGAAGATATTTTGATTAAAATGATCAAAGTAGCAGAAGAGTTTTACTTTTTATTACCTGTCGATTCGAAAAAACAATGACAAAATTATTTCTTTCCATTTCTGTTTGAGGCGGCTCATCCTCTACAAATAAACAACCATGTTAAACAAAACTGTGGCATAATATCACAATGTAGTTCATCTATGTAGTATGACAGGCTGCTACATGTGGGGAGGCTGATCCTGGAATAACACTGCGCGCATGTTTCCACATGCGCGCAGTGCATTTTTAATTTGGTCAATAAAAATACAGAATTCTCAGGTTTGCTCAAAATCCCACCATAGTGTCATTTCTGGGGATTTAAGCTCAACTTTCAGGGGCTAGAAGAAGAAATAGACTGTTGTGAGAGCTGGAATTGTACTTCACATGCACGTTGCATACGGTTCATTAAATGTTTTTCCCCAGTGTGTCTAATGAATGTAAGCAAAATGAATTTAGAGGCAGTGTTTACTGGTCATTACACATTTTGACAAGACTGCAAGCTTTATGATTTCTCCTCTGAGCCCTGTTACTGATAAACACCTCCTGCAGCCATGTCTCACTTGGTGTTTGGCCACAGGTCATGTGTCCTGACGTGTTCAGGGGTCCATGGGGAGGAAGCCACTGCAGGGATTCACCTGTGCAGACCGTCAGAGACTGCAGCTGTGCCCAAGGTACGCAAATACATGCACACGAGTTTCAACTCTCCCAGGCCATCTCTACTGTTGCTCTCATAAATACACTTATCTCCATCAGACAAAAGGATAAGAACATTGTTGTTGGACTATAGAATCAGTGTAAAATGGCCATGGCATTAAGCCTTCTCTGGGAACATACAGTATCACTGGTGAAACTGTTATTGTTGTTTTGGCTGCCAAAACTATTTCTCCTAATCCTGCAGGCCATTGCATAGCAAATGAACATTACATCGGCCAGCTCAAAGAGACATTTGCGACGAGCGTCCCCAGCAGGATCGCTGCTTTCTTTGCAGAACCCATTCAGGTACTGTATATATTAGGGTCACTGAAATACCTCAAGAAAATAAAACAATATTGTTTTAATTGATTTGTTGTGCATGCTTCAAGTGTTCTCGTTCATGTGCTGTTTGCACATAAAACATTAAACTGTGAATGTCTCGACAGGGAATGGGCGGAGCTGTGCAGTACCCGAAAAACTATTTGAAGGAGGCCTACAAACTTGTCAGAGAGAGAGGAGGGATCTGCATCTCAGATGAGGTTGGATTTGTCTGAAGTTTTCAGTTGCTTTTAAATCACAAACCTCAAATACAAATAGCAGACTCTGTAGCTGTTTGTTTTCCTCAACAAAAATTAAATTGAATTGCTTTGTGTCTTGTAGGTCCAGACAGGATTTGGACGAACAGGAACCCACTTCTGGGGTTTCCAAGGATATGATGTCCTTCCTGACATGGTTACAATGGCGAAAGGCATCGGCAATGGATTCCCGATGGGAGCTGTTGTTACAACCCCAGGTGAGATAATAAACAACAAACCTGTTTTACAAACAGCGGGTTGCTATGAAACATCAAACAATGTTAAGAAAAGTTCGCATGCTGCAGGTTTTGACATTGTTCTTACAACATATCAAAAGTGTGTGTTATAATGATTAAGCATTACACTTTTGTTTGTAGCGGGTGCCTGAACTGTTAGTATTTTCCTCTCCATGTAATCATGATCAGCTGGATGTGGTGTTCAGCCAAATATCTGTGTGCTATACTTGATTTCACTTTAACAAGAGACGCTGACAAATTGTCACATTAACTGGAAACAAATACAACTAAATGAGCTTGTTTTTTTACAGGTTGGACCTGAAAAAAAGCAAACAACAAATCTATAAAGACATGAAACATATTGCTTAACGTGCTGACTATTAGCACTGCATTATCCTTCTAATTCATCCATCCATGTTTTATACTTAGGTCCTCAGCTGGACTCAAACCAGGGATTTTCTCACTGTGTGATATATAAAGCACTCGAACATGTGTAATTTATTTACCCCAGACACTTTGTATCTGTGATGGGAGTTTGAGAGGCAGCGGGTGGTCGTTTAAACTTCTCTCTTTTGTGTGTTTTCCAGAAATTGCTGCTTCTTTTGCAAAAGCCTTCCACTTCAACACCTACGGGGGAAATCCTGTGGCCTGTGCCGTGGGTTCGTCAGTGATCGATGTAAGAACTAAAAGTGTTTCTTAGTGCATCGATACTGATGAATTCATCTTAGAAATCAATTTCCTTTGTAAGGGTTACAGAAATCAGACATTTCTATTTGTACGCCGTGGTTTTTTTCTCATCTGACAGACCATCAAAGAGGACGGCCTGCAGCAGAACAGTCTCCATGTGGGAACCTACCTGATGACGGAGATGGCGAAACTCAGAGACAGTCATGAGATCATCGGTGATGTCCGTGGCAAAGGGCTGCAGATCGGTGTGGAGATGGTCAAAGACAAGGTACTGAGAGACACTTCTGCTCCGGCGCCGGTAGAATAGGTGTGTGACCAGGACACTCTTGGCGGTACAGCATGCTATTTCTTCGCACTGTGTGACTAGGGTCCCCTTTTCTTCATTCTCTCTGAAAACACATTAAATGCTGGAGCGAGTTTACAAGCGCAGTTTCTGGAAGACGTTCAGCCTTCTTTATGCTCCACAGGCCAGCAGAGAGCCGCTGCCTCCCGAGGCGATGGGCGAGATCTTTGAGGACATAAAGGACATGGGCGTTCTAATAGGAAAAGGAGGCGTATATGGACAGGTAAGAGAAACTACAGCATGTCTTTATCACCGCTGTGTTATAATGATTATTCATATCCATATTTCACTTGTACTTTGTGTACAAATGGTAATGGATAAAATACACTATCTAACATTTCCCTGCTGCCTTTTCATAAGATTTCTTATAAGAAATGTGACATGCTTAGTTTAAATTGACACTTCCACTTAGTTCTCCAACATCTGACTTATTAGTGTTATGCTGCAGGAAATGTCGCATTGCTGATAGCAGTTTCAAACTGAAGTGCGTTTCATATATATATATATATATATATATAGTATATGAAATGTTCTCATACTGAATGTAGGAAGATTTGTATTGTCCCACCACGCCATCTAGTGGTTATAAGCTGGTATTACAAGACTGATTTGTCTCCACAATAAATACATTTAAGTAGTTGGGTATTTCTTCCACCGTTTGTCATTGGAAGTTTTTTTTTTTTTTTTAATCTGAGTTTTATTACAATA
>OMNM01000018.1:0-10620 GCA_900302745.1 Parablennius parvicornis
CAGGAGAAACAACCGCAACAGTCGGACAGGAGAAACAACCGCAACAGTCAGACAGGAGAAACAACCGCAACAGTCGGACAGGAGAAACAACAGCAACAGTCGGACAGGAGAAACAACCGCAACAGTCGGACAGGAGAAACAACCGCAACAGTCAGACAGGAGAAACAACAGCAGCAGTCAGACAGGAGAACAACCGCAACAGTCAGACAGGAGAACAACAGAAACAGTCAGACAGGAGAACAACAGCAACAGTCAGACAGGAGGAACAGTCAGACAGGAGAACAACAGCAACAGTCAGACAGGAGAACAACAGCAACAGTCAGACAGGAGAAACAACAGCAACAGTCGGACAGGAGAAACAACAACGTGTCCGACTGTTAATCCAGAGTGGTGGGAAACATGGAGGAGTGGGATGTGGCAGTGTACTAACATCTCTCAGTGTTCTTCAGGACTTCAACTACGGTGGCTGTGAAGGTCGTAAAGTCTCCTTCTGCTACTGCAGAGACCATCCTCAGTTAGAAGCTGCACACACACATACACACACACACACACACACACACACACACACACATACACACACACACACACACACACACAAACACAAACACACCATTGAACACACACCTGAGAGAAGAGCAAAAGCAGCTGAGCCAATCAGAGAACTGGAAGTACCTGCCATGCACTGACACTGGTCGGCCACACAGAGGCGCTCCAACGCCTGCTGCTTATCAGAGAACTGAGTGAAACACAGACTGCCTGAAGACACAACAACACATCAGAGGCCTGGACTAACTCCGGGTTATCTTATCCAGCTAACTCCAGGACTAACTCCGGGTTATCTTATCCAGCTAACTCCAGGACTAACTCCGGGTTATCTTATCCAGCTAACTCCAGGACTAACTCCGGGTTATCTTATCCAGCTAACTCCAGGACTAACTCCGGGTTATCTTATCCAGCTAACTCCAGGACTAACTCCGGGTTATCTTATCCAGCTAACTCCAGGACTAACTCCGGGTTATCTTATCCAGCTAACTCCAGGACTAACTCCGGGTTATCTTATCCAGACTAACTCCAGGATTAACTCTGGTTTATCTTGTCCAGCTAACGTCAGGATAAATCACCATGGTAACTGACTGAAGGTGTAACCTGCTCCAGAGCAGGATATGTTCTGGATATAATCACAGTGAGAGTAAAGCTCCGCCTCCTGACCAATCAGATCTCTTGGAAAATGACCTCCCATTCCAACTTGATGGTGATTGGTGGTCGGGTTCAATTCAACTTTATTTGTATGGCACCAATTAAACAAACAGGTTGAGTGCTGAGCTGCAGAGGAGAGGTTCTATCTCCTCCTCTCAGCCTGGTTCTGTTGGTTCTTCTGGACCTGGTCAGGGTCCAGCTCAGTGCTTCAGAGTGAAGCTTGTCGGATCAGAACAAACTCCCAGGATGCACTGCAGCGTCTGACCTTTGTCCTGAGGCTCGCTGACGCTGAACACCGAGTGGCTGGCTCCGCCCACCCGGAATCCACTCCTGATCCGAAATCCAACACACACAAAGACATCGGAGGGAACCTGACACACACACACACACACACACACACACACACACACACACACACACACACACACGCACACACACACACACACACACACACGGTGTTAACGACTGGTGTCTGTGGACCAGCTGTGGAGGTGTCCTCACCTGTCGCAGGTCCTCCAGGTAGGCCTCCACACCGGTGGGCAGCTGGATCTTCATCACCGTCAGACTGGACTCAGTGTACGGCTCGCCAGCAGGGGGTTTGTACCTGACACACACACACACACACACACACACACACACACACACACACACACACACACACACAAATACATGTTCCACACACGTGAATGCAGCTCATAGTCATGCAGACTTTGATTTGCAGAATCCAGCCATGTCTCTTCCTGAGCCTGACCTTTCTCTTTGATGGCGCCGGTTATGATATCCCCTCTCCGCTGCCTACTTCCCATCATGCTTGTCTCCGCCACTCCCTGTTCATGTCCGACTCTGTCTGCTGGAGTCGTCCCATCTTTCCTTGCGCTTTGTTTCTCCTGCTTCAGCTCAGTGTCTCTCTTTCAGCACCAGTAGATGTTATCACTCCACACTGGAGGTCACTGCTGGTGCGTGTTTATGTTTTGTCCCTATTATTGTTGTTATCTGCCTGAATCCCGGCTTGACTGGGCAAATCTTAGTAGCCAGTGTGTGTGTGTGTGTGTGTGTGCGCGTGCTTGCGCGCATGCACTGGTGCTGACGCGTGTGCATGCTTTTGCGTTTACCGTTGCACGCTGACATTTAGAAACCTAACAGTCACAAAATGGCACAGTGAAATTCAATTGCATTAGCTGACAAAAGCTTATTAACCGCTTAGTGTGTGCATGTCTTGTTTATAATTGTTAGAATCAAGAGTGATGCCCAGCACTGGTCACATTTACCCACAAACCTTTAAAAGAATGGCAAGTTTGTATGATATTTAACCACAAATTCTCCACTGTTCTCAAGCTCCCGGGATAAAAACAAATAATATAAGGAAATTAAACCTGAGCTATTTTCAGTAAACTTGTGTGTTTTGTGTTCAGGGACTGGGTGGCTTACTGTGTGTAAAGGCATCGAATGTTCAGTGAGAGATATTGTTTCATATGACTTGGTATTGAGCAAAAGGGCTCATTTTGCATTGAGTAGTCTGTATTGTGCTTAGAACCATGTTGACGTATATACATTTCACTGAAGTGAGACATAATATCAGTCATCACAGGACTGAAATTATATTACAGAAATACACAGCAAAGTTCATTTATCTTTGATTCCAGTCAAAAGTCAGTTCAAGTACTAACACAATCTGGTACCACCAATATATTTCAAGAGATTAACTTGCACAATATACGAACAGCCAGGGAAATTATATTTTTGGAATTTTTAAACTGCTGGTAGGAGGAGTTTCTCATCTGTGATTTACTTCACAATCACTTTCTGTGGCTCTTTTCTAAATTGCTTACACGTATACATTTTCTTTCATGTACATAACATGCACTTGTAGATGTTCATATTTTAAATTTAGCAAGATAATAGGCTTTAAGCTATTGTTCGAGAAGTTGGCGTCAAACTACAAGCACACAGTACTGCATATCTTCTGGTTCAGTGATCACAAAAACTTTATCAGATGGCTGATCGGAGGACAACGGGCTGTAGAGAGAGGGGTTCATAATGAGAATTATTAGCTAAAACATAATTTCAGAGGGGCTGGTCAGTTTGTTATTTTTCTGTAACTTGAATCATCTAAACCATTTTATCAGCAGATCTGGGACTTTAAAAACTATTTAGGGCACTACCATGACAGGTCAGTGCCTCAAATTGCCCACTGCAATGATGAGTTTTCAAAATGGCCTTTTTTTGGTGCAAATATATTAATATTAAAGACACAGTATGTTGTTGGTTCAGTATGTTGTTTTTCTCTTTTCCATTTTAATTTGTGAAAATAGAAGAATAGGAAAAAGTGGAACTATCCAGAGGTACGCACGACGACAGCTTTCAGAAATGTTTCCCCCAATTCTTTGCCCTTGAGTAGTTGCACAAAAAACCAGCCTCTGTGCCTCTGTTGTTCACCATCCCTTTCTTTTCACCTCTTCCTTTGTCTAAACTGACGTCCAGCTGTTTGGATGTGTCACTGTAGCACAATTGCTACAGATTTTTTTCTCCCTCACCCACAAACAGCAGATCTTTTGTTCTATTGCTGTTTCAAAGGCCTCTCTCTTTCAAAGGCGTGCGGTCGGTGCAGTGGCAAAACACTCCACAGCCGCCGCAGAGACCTGGTTTCAATCCCCGGCTGTAACTCCCCTTGGTTTGTTTAGAGCACCTGCGTGGAGGCCAGTCGGATCTAAGAGGGGCTGTTATAGCCTTCCGGTGAATACACCGATGGCAACAAATAGAGAAGAAAACTCTTGCCCACCTCTGCCTCCCCAGATCAACAGCCGCACAAGCAGGGACAAGGACTGTCCTACTGGGGACTCATGTTTTGCAAAATGGTCAAGAGTGGGGAAAAGACAAAAAGGCAGCATGAAATGTGCAGGTATTTGATGTGCTGCTCGTGCTTCCATCTGAGACGTCGGGAATGAAATAAGGAACTGTGGGCGTAGGAGGAATGGTAAGAGGGAGGTGAGGGAGCCATCCACAGGAGACACTAAGGTTTGTGGTTTGCGTCAAAGCATAAAGTGCCAGAGATTAATTAAAGTTCCCCTGTATTGGATGTCTGTGTATGTGTGAATGAGTATGAGTCAGGGTGGTGATGAGTAGGAGAGGAAACATGCTAATTGCCTTCCTGATCAATGCCAAATTACAGGAACATAGAATTTTACATAAATTCCCCACCTCCAGCAGAAACAAAGAACAAAGTTTTGAAGTGGTAAAAGAAAAGCTATGGAATGAGCAGAAGCACACGCTTCATACGCGCTCTCTGACAGTGTGCACTTTTGTTCACTCTCTTGCCTTGATGCCTGGATTGCAGTTGATTTCCCCCCTCAGAGCAACTAGTCCTTCCTCACTGGTTGGCTCTCTTTTTTAGTTTACCCCCTGACTCGCAGCAACTACTGTGACCCCACGCTGCTGTTTGATTGGCTTGAGGCTGTGAAGTTGAAGGCCAAGATGGGAGACAGAAAGGATTCGGCTTTGAGGGGCAACGTACTGGCCAGCGACTGATAAAACACAACAAAAAAAAAACACCTACACACAGGATGAATCAAATTTGAGCAATGGAGATCGACTAACACACGCTCTGCTATGCAATGCAGGGCATTTCATACAAATTGTAAATCACTGAGAAAAAAAAAATCGTTATGTCAGGTACTTTTACAGTCACAACAAATAAACTGTAAAGAATTTAGGCATTTTTATTTATGTGATAATTATGGCTCTCTTTTTTTTAATGTGAATATCTGATTTTATCAAATAACGCATCCTTTAAAAGGCTATATTTTTGGATTTCTATGACATTATAAGATAACATTATAAAGAGCGAAAGAAGAATGGCTTTAGGAAAACTTTTAGATTCTATGTCGTCCTTGCTTGCTCGACTTGTTGGTTTCCTCGATGAGCTCTTTTGATTGACAGTTTATACTTGATGTGAATATTTGTTTCCTAATATGCTTGTTATGACTGAATTTCTTTGCTTGTTGTCATCAGATGTTTGCAATCGAAGATGCCTTCGCTAAACAATCAATACAAACACTTATTAGGAATGCAAGTTGAAAACTTCAAAGGCTTTCCACCACTTCATTCTCTGTCTTCGTTTTGCTTCTACGAGCCGTTTGTGTCCGACTGAAAAGCTCTCTATATGTTTTGATTAGAGTGGAGACTGATTGCAGCAGCCAGCTTCATAAACACATAAACATACACAGCCTCACTCTGCCGCCCGCAGACGCCGCTGCTGATTAGAGTGACTTTCGAATTGGAAAACAAAGAATGAGTGCTATTAACGATTGAATTACCGATAGACGACGACGGCGGCTGTAGGTCATCGGCTTGTGACCGGCTCTATCTGTGAGATCATGGCCGGGCTATGGCGACAGCAGGTGTGACATCACTTGTGGAAATGATGGAACACAACAGAAGAAAAAACTCAGTGGCACGAGTCGAAAGGGCAGCAAGTGACTCACAGATAACCTTTCTGTATCAGTGTGAGAGCTTGCGTCCGTGTGTGTGTGTGTGTGTGTGTGTTTGTGGCGCCAATCCATTCTCCTAAATTGGTTTACAAAATCTATGTCAGCAGGCCATTTTTATAATGTCTTTTTAGACCTTGTGATGGTACAGTGTTGCAGTATCATATCCTCGCGGTGAATAAATCTATTCTTCTCGTTCCACTTATATTCATGGTGTCCTCTCATTACTGCGCTGTCTTTCACTGAAGGCTCACCCGTGTTCCCACACATGTTCCTACACGAACTGCTGCTAATGTACGAGACCTGGCGACTGGGTGGGATAATTAAAGTAAATCACCTGCTTTTTTCAATGCCTGTGGAGACTCACTCTGATGCAAACATTATTTAATGCATTTTATTCCATAAGGAAGAAGTAAAATCTAAGAAGCAAAAACAGGAGACGAAAATTATCACAGGCTCAACTATTTGCTAAGAGTTAATTTTCCCCAAGAGACAAACAATTTCTTTTATATCATTTGGATTTCAATTATTTTCTTCTTGATTGCAGTTTCATTTCTGACCATCTGCCCTGTTCGGAGGCGCGTTTTGATTATGTGCAGCTGTACAGAGCAGTTACAAGCTGATTAAAAGTGTGAGCATTTGTGATGATATTCTTTCTGTCTCATCTGTGGAGAGAATGCTAACAGCTGCTCGGTGCTCTGTTTCTCCTGAAGACTTGGGGCAGATAAACGTTTTGAGCCTTTAAATCAAGTGTAAAATGAAGACGGGACCAAAACAGATAAAGGAACCAAGGCGGGGCTTTTAATTGGAAGCAGCACGGAGATGGGCCGGTGAATGAAACGGTGAATAGGAGTCGGTATGGAGACCGGGGCAGCAGACAGTCCTGGAGACAGAGGCAAAAGGGAGGGATTTGAGTGAAAGAGAATGAAACCTTAGTACCTGAGGCGTGGGCCGAGGCCTTTAGCTGCTGGTGCCAGAATGTGTTTTTACGAGCCTTGCGGTCAGACAGAAATAAAAGGCACCCGAGCGGCTGAATGGCATCACACAGACACACATGGGCGCATGCACACACATGATTCAATGGCCTCTCAGAAATCACAGTTTGGTTTTATAATGTCACAGTTAGTCAGTGTCTCCAAACCCCATAATGCAGTGTGACTGAACAAGCAGCACATTCTCCCCCAGTGGAGCGGAGGCAGCGAGCGAGGGAAGGAAGGACGAGAGGGGAAATGAGAGAGGAAAAGAAAGCATTAGCAACATTTCTGTACTCTTGTTATGTCAATTCAAATCTCATTTTATTTACGATGGACCAATTTCACGAGTGGCAGATTTGATTTAGTGAGTTTTATGACAAATAAAAATCTTTATTGTTAATACTCTTTGCTGTAAAGGAAAAACTCCAAAACCTCTTTAACTCAGCCATGACAATAATTTTATACATGCTGCCTGGATTTGTTTTGAATTCATGGCTGTAATATTGTGAAAACTGTGGCTTTTTTTTCCCCAAGATGACTTCAACTTCTGACATATATAACAGGTATTTAATAGCACTGTGGTTTTTGGGTACAAGTGTGTAACACACTGGTGAATCTGGTCCGTGATTGGATTTGTTTTTGGGAACCACCATAATGATTAGTTATATGGTTTCTTTTAGTTTTTGAATTTTGACGCTATTATAAATAATCCAAGGTATTATGGTTATGAGAAGTGCGAGAGCTTGGTTGAATGTGAACAGACTCATTTGCTTAAACTACTAATGATGCTGGTTTACCTGTATGTTTGATATGTGAAAATAAACGGGCGAAATAAGAGTCATGTTGCAAAGTATTCATGAAAGCAAGCGATAGAGGAGCCTAATTTTGTGTGTGTGTGTGTGTAACTGGGAGTAGATACGTGGGAGAGTGCAGTGAGAATTCAGTTAACAGAGGTTACCTGAGGTCTCTCTCCCAGTGAGGTGACTTTAAATGGTGATCTAATCCTGAAGACAGTGAAAGGCTGAAGAAGGAGTGCAGATCATAAGCTTGTTATTTGTCGGGATGTAAAGGGATAAAAGAATATTTTGAATCAATTTAGCACATGCATAAAGGGTGCCTCAGAAAGAACACGGCTCGCTCTCGTATGTACTGTACAGAGTGAGTGGTGCTAAGTGCCGTTGCCATGGAAATACTGAACAAGTGATGGATTGTTGGAAAGGCACAAAAAAAAAAAGATTTAAGATTTTTATGTGCGTGCGTGTGTGTGCATGTCTTGAAGTTGAAAGTACCTTTTTCTTCATTTCACACTATTTCAGAGATAAGACAGTCCTCTGCAACTCTTTTTCATCTTTCTTTATTGCAGCTTTATCACAATAGAGGACATATTGTTATTTTAATAAAGCTCTGAGTGTCTGTATGTGCAGTATTATGTTCAAAGACCTGAAGAGCTTCACTTCTCTTTTCGCTGCATGTTATGCAACACCAGAGACAGGACTAATGCTGCTTGGTCAAACACGCATGCACTCACGCGCACACACTCACACATGCACACATGTAATGTAGCTACTTCCTCCTGTTGACTCTTGCTCTCCATTACTCCCAAACACTCATTTTCTCCAGTTCTTCCCACTCACTCAATGTGCATACCGTGTAACCAAGCCTGTACACACATCTGCATATAAAACCTTGGCCACACTTTATTGCATTTACAGTTTTGTGTGTGTGTGTGCGCGCGCGCGCGCCATATCCTGTGTTTACTATAAATGTGTGCCATTCAGCTGTCAGTCACTGTGCCAAACAATATATTTGCCCATAGGTGTGTGTGTGCCTGTGTGTCATTGTTCTGTGCAGGCTTAGAGGTCAGTGTGTGAGAAAGACATTTCAGTAGCATATTTCCCAGAGGTCTCTGCAAGGCTCTGCTCAATATACTGTACATTTAGTGTAACTGGCCAGTGCCTGTGGTTTGGACAAAGGTGGAGTTTGTGTGTTGCCATGGGTTGTTTTATCTGTACTGTCTGTAGGAGTGAAAACAGTCCTAATACGTGTGTCAAAGAAAGAGAGACTGTATTTTGTATCTTTCACCATTAACATTCCTCAGCTTTTGAAAGAGAGCGCAGGAATGAAATGCGTATTTAATCTGGCCAAATTCTGCTTCAAATACGTGAGGAGATACTTTCACACGAGTCACAGAGAGAAAGAGGGATACAGTTTCCCCCCTCTGCTCTTTTTTCAGCACTGTGCTATTAAAGGCTATTGTTACAGTTACCCATGACCCAGTCATGACATACGTTTGTGTATGTGTGCACGTCCTCTTACGTGTGTGTGTTTGCGTGCGTTGGCTGTGCGTACAGTCTGTTTGTAAGTGCTTGTGTGCTATTCCACCTCTACCCATTAATAAGAGAGTACTCAGCCATGTAGTTCACCCTTTCCCCCCCCATAATTACTCTCTCTGCCTCCGTCTCATCCACCCACATGCACATGCACAATCAATTATTCCAAAACTACCCCGAAAAATGTTTTCAGTCACCACCGTTTTAAACTTGCATGATGCTAAATAAGCAGCTGTAAAGAACAGGGGTACTTATAGAGATTTTTTTCCCCCACTTCATTTTTTAAATCGTAACAGTTTTTTTGACACCAGTATGTATTTCTACATCTGACTTCAACTGTGTTTTTAAAGACGTGAGATGATGAGCTCTCCATCATGGAGATTGAACGATAGTGCGTCCCTCCTCAATTTGTCTCAATTACACTCATGATAAATTCAATTGTGGAGAAGTATTTCACCTAAAGTAATTAATAGTTTTACTGTTCACTTATTTCTTTATAAAATGATCTTTTGTGAGAAACTCAAGGGGAAAAATCATGTAGGGATAAGGAGCCACTTACATAAAAGGACAGGATGATGGCAATATGGCAATATAGAATAGAATAGAATAGAATTCAACTTTATTGTCATTGCACGTCTAAAAGTACAGAGCAACGAAATGCCGTTTGCATCAATATGATGGCAGAAATAAAAATGTAAACTGAAAAAAGGAGCAAAAAGTCATTTTCCATCCACATCATTATTGAGGAGAAAGGTTTAAAGTTGTCAGCTTGAAGAGCAAAAATGTTCAGTTTTTTATTTATTTTTTTTTACTTTTATACTTTGAGATCATTACAGCTCTTGTAATGTATTACTTTCATTCATCCCCACTGCAGCTATTCTCAGTTTGACATTTCTACCTCACATGAGTGCTGACAAGTTTGCAGATGTTTGCAGTCGGGCTTCAATGTGACAGAAACTATGCAAAGGTAGGCTGCACTCAGAAGATCTGTGTCCTCAAGCTACTGTAATATTTTTAGGAGTTTTCGGGGAACCAATAGTCCTAGCTTGCTCTGCCAGATTTAAAGTGAGCCAAACCACAAAGAGGATAGTAAACAAATCATGAACGTCAAAAGACGAAAAGCACAATATTTTTCTTTGTAGTAAAATGTGAGTATATAAAGAAGTCCCTGAGTACAATACTAGTGTGTACTTTTGTACTAGAACATGAGGCGGTTCATTGCTTTTTGTGCCAGGGATTTCACCATGGAGATGTTGCATACAGACAGTTATGCTCCGCTCAGTGTGTGTGTGTGTGTGTGTGTGAGTGTGTGTGTTAGGACAATGAAACTGGGAAATTGGTTCATGATCATTGACCAGGAATCTGGTTTTGGAGACACTGGCGTAGACATATTGATTACTGCCTTAGCAACATAAAAGCACAACAGGAACTCGCAGGGTGTGTGTCATGAAGAGAGAAGTATTTTATTGGTGAGGACTTCTCACTTTCCAAAGGGTGGGAGAGCAAGAAGGATCATGGGTGGGCTCCAATGAGAGTCTTTAGATTTGAAGACGCCACTTCAGAAAACACTCAGCCCTCACAAAATGGAGGAGGAGGGATGGAGAGAGAAAAGAGTCAATAGAGGGTGAAGGGGGA
>OMNM01000020.1:0-36325 GCA_900302745.1 Parablennius parvicornis
GACCTAAAAATAAATCCAACTCCAACCAAACTAATAGCTCGGAAGTGAGAATCGACAGCAAATCACCTCTGTTTTATTACATTAACATGCAACCAATGACCAGCTTTTGCATCTTTCCCAAAATATCTCAATAATAATAGGGGTCTATTTTTTCTTTGCCCAGCGTGGAATGTAAATAACAACATTGCAAGTCTCCGCCTGCGGAACAGCCATACAGGGGCATTGGTGTTGCGCGAAGCGAGCCCCACACAAACTACCACTCTGAGAGGGTGCACAATGCATAATGATGGCATTCACGTCAGCGGTTGAGGGGGGAAACTGCCTGCTGACCACTTCCAAGTAACAAACTCAAATTAAGACCACTGATGAGCTCACGGCTGCCGGCGAGACCAGTACATCCAGTTGGATGTCTCTTTTCAAAATAGTCTGCTCACGCTGCCAGCTGCTGCCACAGACCAGAAAAACACAAACACCACCGCCTGTGGAGAATTTAAATGTAATAAATGACATCCGTGCATATCATTAGCGCAAACTACAAGAGGACATATTAGCAAATGAGTCACTTCCTGTGAATAGTCCCGATCTTGCAAATATTTGCTCTGAAGGAAATTAACATTCAGTATGTGACATTGAAAATACATTAATACAAATGATAATAATCAAGGGCTGCACAGTGCACTCTCTCTCATAGCGACACGTTTCCATTGACAGTCATGGCTTCATGACGTTTACTGTGTTTGAAATCATGTAGTACAAACAATGTGGAAGCAGAACAACTGAAAACGTTAGAAAAGCACTAACACTACATAATGAGTTAAAGCTTCGAGATATTTATGTATCCTGAGGGCTCATTCATGTTTAGGATGTTCTAAAAAGACAAATTGCTAAGTAAATGACTGAAAAACCCAATCTTAAAATAAACATTTTATGCAAAAACATCGGAACAAGTTTTCCAGTATAGTTAAAGAGGAATTTAAATGGTACTTCACAGACATCACAGTCACGACATGATAGAATTCAATTCATTTATCTTAAATTAATCTGGTTAATCTCAAAGGAATAGTTTTTACTGAGAATTGTCTCATGTTTGCTTGCATTTTTCTGGGAAACATGGGTTAATTTCTTGATTTCAGAGCTCTAAAATGCTTCAAATGAATGAAATCCAAAAAGGACAAAAGAAAAGTCATGTGATTACAAGTTACTGCTTCATAAAGCAGATTTCTCTCAATGTTTTTGTCCTACACAGCTAGAAAAACTGAAAATAATATTATAATTTTAATAAACTGTATTTAATTGACACATTTGTGAAATCATTCAGATTTGAGGTAATGAAATGGTGAAACAATAAACTAAAGATTGATTCATGATGCTTTAACAGACCCTGAGTTTAAACAAAGAGCATAAAATGAATTGTGATTTTAGTGATCCAACGTGAGGGAAATTCATTGTAAATGTCTTGGATTATAACTAAATCACATTGTCCTTGGCCGGCCATGCTTTGAAAACCATCATTAAGGGATCAATAGCAAAAACACACATAAATGAAATGTACCGTGTGTATTTAACTTCATGTTTACATACATTCAACATCACATACCTCCATATTTTAAGCTCAGGAGCAGCTTCAGTACATAATATTTACTTAAAATCTAAACGGGTATGTCTACTTTTAGTTAAATGAAGAATACATGAACTTCATTCTGTTCCCCACCAGTCTTCATGTGACTTTGTTTGGGAACATATAGCACACGAGTGGAGGCGTAGCAATTTTCACTGTCAAAACATAAAAACACTTCCTGCAGTTAAAAAGACTGCACAGTATATGTCTGGAAGAGCAATCAATAGGAGAGGCATATATCTGAATCAAGAGACTGCAGGTTTATGAATATTGTAGTGACCTGTGCGGCCTGCAGCTGTTGTAATAATGCCACAAATACAAAAGAAACATCCATACGTGTGAATGGCAGCATGATGTTGTGACCATAGAGTTTGCATGACTGGACCTGATATTTTAGTCACGGCTGTAGGCAGTGCTGGAGGAGTTGAGGAATGTGCGACCACAGGGCCTTTTGGCCCCACGGCCGCATGTCTTCCTTCCTTGTCTGGGACCGAAGACATGGACCATCACATCCCCGAACGTCTCCTCCAGGTCCACTGTGACAAACCGCAGCTGACAGCCACCCACTCACACACTGGAAAATGACAACCCTCGGTACAGCTGCAGTAAAAACGGGGCGATTTCTCTTTCACTGCACTTCAGGGGGAGTTGTGATTACTTCCGCCCTGAGTGTGGGCGAGTCAGTGAATGAGGACATGGCAGGTTCATGTCAATCAGCTGCTCAGACTCTGTATCTCTGTGTGTCACCAATCAGGGTCATGCTGCCATCTGCTGGACTGCACAACTGAACTCAGTCAGTGACTGCAGTGATGCTGCCAGAGCCTGGAAATGGAAAAACAGAGATTAGTTTACTCCTGTTTACTCCAATTGATGATTATAAACACGTTTAACATGGTCAAAGTGTACGTTCATCAGGTTATTTGGATAATCTGACTGTTGCTGCTGTCTAAGCCTGGTCTTACTTAAAAAAGAGCTCAATGCCTGGTTTTGAAATAAAAGTCCTAATAATTATAGATATTAAAACGGTGTAATACATTTAGGATTGCCCAATGAAAATAACCTATGTTAATTACCTCATTACTTTCAGTTGTATAAAGTGATTATGTAAGATGATGTATAGAATCCTCTGTTCCAAACTACTTTTTAGAAATAATCTGCAAGCATGTTCTAAGATGTCTGCTTTTTTTTTCCCTTTAATTTTTTTTAGTCTGGTCTGCCACACACACACACCTACCCACAGGCTCATTCAAACCTCGGTTTGGCAGACTGATGCTGAAGGTGTGGGATGAATAAGCAGTTTCAAAATGTAACTTTTGAAACTTGTAAGAATAAATAGTTCCTCTAAGGAACAGAAAACCAAAAAAGCACCAAGTGACATGAGGAATATGTTGTGCTCATGTTCTCAGTGTGAGCTAATAATAGAATTTTCTACACAGACACAAACATTTATTCATTATTTAAATTAGGTTATCTCAGATTGTGTCTGGGATTGGTAATTTACTGATCAGTCCCGTACTGACACATTAATATCCAATAAACATTTATAACAATTATCATTTTGTATATTATCGTTATTATCGTAAACATGAATGCAGATAACCAAATGATTTCTCAGCAGCACCCATTGCATGAGGTGTCCTCCAAAAGCTGGACTTAACCTACAGCATACAATGAAAAAACATAACTGTGGTGGACGCTCAAGGGGTCGGCAACCTTCAACACTCAAAGAGCTATTTGGACCCGTCTCATTCTGAACAGAAGACACTGGGAGCCGCAACGCAGAAGAATAGCAACATTGCGTGTCAGTTAACATTGAGTGAAGAATTGCAAAATTGTATGCCTGTTGTATGCCAGCGGGACCGAAGACCATGGGTGGCATGGGGCTCTGCAGCGGCGGGTTCGCGACCCCTGCGCTTGATGAAGCAGATTCGAGACTTTTTAACATTAAAATATAAAGAACCAATGTTGATATGTTGATGAGTTTAAAATGCCATATTTCTATACATCGAAGTCGCTTGGTTTATTTTGGGGGGAAATCCCTTTTTATATATGTTTTTTTTTTGTATGCACGAATCAGCTTCCGGATATTGTCAGATTTGTCAACACACGTCACTTCCGGATGGTTCAGGCGGGCTTGTTAAACGTTCACTGACTTAGTTTTTACTTCAAATATACGTTTTTATAAATAGTCTGACGCCTTATTTAACGATAGTGAACACATTCCAGAAAGGGTGAACGCTCGTTCTGAAGCTGTGAACGCTTGAATTGAGTCTATGTGAGCGTATTCTCGAGGTTTTTAGCGTTTTGTACCAGCCAGCTAGCAGTATTAACTTGTTATCTAGATTAAGTAAAGTCTCTCAGATTTGCAAACTTCACAAAGCATGGACCGTCCCTCCAGGTGAGTACATGATTCTATCAGTATCCCTCGTTCAAAAGACAGCATTTCATTGGAGGTTGACTAACACGATATTTGTTGATTAAAACAGGAAAACAAAGACTGTGAATTACTGTGAAGCCAAAGACTTTGATGACGGTGAGTTAAATGTGGTTTGAATCCCCCGAAGACTCAATTTCAGCTGGATTTATAAACTGTAATCATCATCATCATGTGCTAGAAATTGTTACTTGTTTTCAGCCAATCCAAGGATGTTCATGGCTTCTTTCTTTCTTTTAAAAACTCAATATCATTTGTTGATCTGTGTTTTCCTCAGAACTACAGGATCAATAAATTATTTTCAACACAAATTTTAAATAAAACGTTTGAAGCATGTAGAAATTAATAAGTCTTTTTATTTCACTAATTTAATTTTTTTATATCTTTTGTGTCTTTTAGGCATTTATTGTTCTTATTTAAATCATCTAATACTTTCTATGAACATTAGCCTGTGATACAGTCACGTTTCTTATGCATTTTATGGCTCTCTTAAAATTTCTACCTCTTTATTTCTTTATGATGTGGCACATACACAGAGTGCACTTAGAATTCAAGTTAGTCTGAAAATTAAGAAATAAAGAAATACATTTTTAAGAAGACAACAAAAGAATCATGAAAGACCAAAGGAAATATCTTGATCAAAATTAAATATGGCAAACGTAAAGTAAAACACTTAATTGAAAAAAGGTATAATGAATTTCATTGAAAATTTTAATGAATTAGGTGTGACTGTAGCAAAGGCAAATTTTTGTATGTTTATAGGTATTGACAGTCAAAGTTCATACATTTGAATTGACACTGCATTTTTTTCTTCACATATCACTAAACAGTACAATGAAGGAAACAGTCATTACATGGCTGCTGTCCAATGCACACTGAAGATGCATCCCCAGGTTGGAACATAAAACCTGAATAAACACTCCTCCCCCTGGTCCATCGACAAATATGTCTCTATTCTTTTGTTGTCAATCTATGACAGATGAGGATTTTGCAACCGTGAAGGCACCGCCAAGCAAGAAGTCCAAGGAGGATGTGAAAGGGGAGCACAAGCAGTCATCCAGCAAACCCTTCAGTCCAGAAACCAACTCACAATCCTCACAAAGTCAGAAAAGCAGGTGGGTGACGGTCATCTCAATCACTGAGATGACCTTGCACCTTAGTTTATTTCAGGTTATGCATAATCTAAACTTTTTTGGAATTGGGGTTGATTTAATGGTACTCATAGGTTGTTGAGCTCTATTCTTACTTCTTACCGGCCAAATTGAAAGGATTCTTAAATGTGAGATGGTTTCCATGGTAACAAAATGTGAAGTGGGATTTGAAGCAGATTTTTTGTTTTACTGTTTACAAGTTTACAAGTTACTGAGCAATAAACAGCACCACACTAAAATCTACTATATGAGACGCTTCACCAAGTGATGCAGATTTTTATCCAGAGATTTGATAACTTTCATTGGATATTTATAACTGATGCTGATTTGTAAAATGAATTACATCCTTTAATTTCTGAATTCTGAAAGAAGTTAGGCTCTTCAGCGAAACCAGTCTTCCTGGGAGTCCAGTCTGGCTTGTCAGACGACTTTGCAAAGTGTAAAAATTACAGACAAAACTTGGATTTCTCATTGTTCAATAAAAGTAACAATGAGTGTGTTCGCATCACTAATGAAGTAACATTAACATCAAATCCATACTGTGAAGGCAAATCGACAACAGGCTGCTTAAAAGCCGGAGAAATCATGTGAGAGGCCACGTTGTTGTAATAGAAACACTTTAGACAGATTTTGCAGATGAATTAAACTCACAATGAAGTAATTTTTTATGTTGTTTTTTTGATGCAACGCAATTTGAACAGAAAACAAACTCGATCGTAACTTCCAATATTCCTGTCGACAAATGAATTTTCACAGAAAACCTCTGGATGAAAAGCTGCTGAACAGAGATCTGGAAGCAGCCATTACACTCTCCATGCTCAATAATGCTGATGGAGAAAAGGAGCACTCTCACATAAATAGAGGTACGATTGAGAAAAATCTGATTAATGTTTGTAATGTTACAACGTTTTCAGGTTAATTTGTTAACATTATCCTGTAGAGATCAAAGTTGTGCTGCCGATGAGTGAAAACATAGATCCTTCGTCTTTACTTCGGTCTAACTGCAGTGTGGATAGTGACATTTTAGGTAAATATATTTTGTTTACATTTGAATTGTTGATTGCATGCAATTGTGAATTTTAAGGTAGCATAGTAAATTTCTCACCTGCAGCTGTTGATTATTTTATTTTCTGTCAGGTCTAGACAAAATCACATCAGAAAATCAAAGTAAGAAACAAAAAAAGACTGAAGAGCCGAAGAAAAGGGATGAAGATGATGATTATAAACCCAAACTGACCCCAGGTTTTCATCACTTTTCAATGAAATGTGTTTACTAAGTTTTTCAACTTTTGTCCTACTTAACTAACAAAAATTATCCTGCAGATTCAGAAGATGATGAAAGTTTCAGTGAACCAGATGAGAGCGACGACGAGGAATTCACAGTCAAGAAAGCCAGCAAGGCTAAAAAAGGGGGGAAGGTACCCAAGAGTGAGAAATCCAAAACGAGTCCTGCTGCTAACAAAACAAAGCGGCCACCGAAATCCAAATCACAGACAGCAGGTACGACCCGTCATCACAGTTTAGCTCATGGATTGTCGTTTTGATTTCACTCAGCTGCTGTATTGATGATGACGACGTGTTCTCACAGCAGCTTCCACCCCGATGAGAAGTCCTCCGACAGCCAAACCTGCACCCAGCAGATCAGTTTCATCCTCTGCAGTTTCTAGGTCAAAGCCTTCAGTGTCTGTGAGCCCAGCAGGGGGCAGAGTGCCCAAGTGGAACCCGCCAGGTATGTATAAGGCCCCGTTTAAATGTTTTCAAGTGAAAACACAAAACTTTTTTTGCAGTATGGGTTTCCATTGACATGACAACGATGCTCAGCGTCACTGAAAATGGCTCCCAAGGTGGAACGTTTGTAAATGCTCTGTCAGTGGAAACGAGGGAAAACACAACTTTTGGGAAAGGATTGGGCTCCGTCTCCCTGTAGTTAGCGGAAATGTTGCTACTTCACATGCAAAACACTAGCGGAGTAAATATTTCTTCTGCACATGAACAATAACACGTTCCCTCCGTCGTGTCATGACTCTCAGTCCATATTCTCGTAGTTTTATAGTCGACATTCACGTGATAACAATCCAACTTGGTCGTCTGTTCACTAGAATGTCTGAACTCCCATTTATGTTTATAACGTATTGTTCTCTGCACGTGTGTGTGTGTTGTTTCATTTAAAAATGTAAACCGCGTTTGGCTGAATTTCTATTTGCCACGGTTAGTGAATTTCTGCTGATTGGTGTGGGAAGTTTAATTTCACATCGATGTGGTTTACATGCATAACAGATAGAGAAATTAATGTAAACATTTCAAATAAATTGTATAAGAACCTTCATATCACAGAGATAATTAAAATATAATTTTTATAGCTTATGCATGAGTGTAGACAAGACAAAGCATCCTTGTGCTCCATCATGACGGGTGAGAAACTGTAGAATGAAATTTGAAAATGTGTGGTCCACTTATATCACATCATGGTAGTTTATTTTACGAATGCACAGGAATAAACAAAAATGTGGTAAAATAGGGTTCATGAAATGTAATAATGCAAATAGATGAACTCTAATATGTTCAGAAAACTCGAACTTTTTATATTATTTTTGTGTTTCTTCCAGCTCAAGTGGGTAAAAGTCCGACATCGTGCCAGCCTCCAGCAGGACGGTCTCCTGGTCAGGGTCTGCGGCTCGGACTGTCGCGCCTCGTTCGAGTCAAACCTCTTCACCCCAGTGTCGCCAGTCACTGACTGGACTCTAGGCCCAAATATCGCTGTGTTTCTACATTTATTCTCTATTTCTACGCAAATTTTTGTCTAAATAAGTATTTTTTAAATAAGCATATTCTTTTTGCTACAATACTCAGCAAACCCCCCCCCACCACCACCACCACCACTTTTTTAAATTTTTTTTTATTTGTGGTGCCGTTGTACATTCTGTATATAGGAAATAAAATTGAAAATCAATTTAATCTGCCCTGGTTTCTAATCACTTGTCCTGATGCAAATTAAAAATATGCCTCTTTCAACACTCTTCTAAACACATGAAATTATTTACATCTATTTTAGGGATGCATTACTTTTAAATGAATGCACACCGTTTCTCCATGTGACTCCAATAATACAGCAAGTTAAAGTGAAAACTTCAGAAGCAATTATTGGCACACCCTGATGATAAATAATTGCTCTCTGGAAATAACAAACAAGGATTAATTTGTAAGTGTCGCCCTGTGTCAACATGATCCTGATATGAGAGACGTTACGTATGAAAGAAACCAGATCTGCAGATTGAGTTAAAGGATGAGTTTGTTATTATTGCTTTTGTATTATTTCATTGCTGTATGCTCGGGGTCAATAAACCGTGCAGCATCTGTTGAAGAAAAGAAAAGGCTGATCACAGATAACATTCCATCTGTCGTTGATGTTTAATGATTGTTGTTTGCACGACCTCCTGTCTGCAAATAAAATTCAATTCAATGTCTCCACTCAGGAGCGCTGCCCACTACAATACTGAGCAGAAATTGGGCAATATATGCTGTATGTTCAAATTGAAGATTAATTCTGTTATAAAGAGAATCACAAGTGTCTCTTGAGATGCCGAGCAGACGTTAGAGACGTCTGAGTGAGGCATCTGATTCATTGAAGGAAACCTGAACAAACAAAAAGCATCACCTGAACAAACAAAAGGGACAGAAGACCTTCCTCAACTTTCCCTCTCACTGCAAGGCAGAACAAGGTCTGCAGAGAAGCAGCAGGATGAGATCTGGTTATGTCAAGCGATCATTGTTCATCTTTGCAATGGTATCGACCATGTTGTACCTCAGCTACATCAAGGAGGAGTTCCACACCCATTCGGAAAGAGCCCACCGCAACCAGTCCCTCACTGGGCAGAGGCTGCTGAGGAGGATTAAGAAGATGGAGGAAAACATCAACACGCTGAGTGAGTCAAAGTCTAGAACGTTCTGTGAATAAACTCTGATTTGATGATTTTCGGCTCAAAGGGTGAAGATTTCCATCACTCAATACACATGTTATTGTTGAGAAACGTTGAAGAAAAGCATCCCAGAGGAAGACGCTATATAATCTGGGTATGATAAATTACATCAGATAGTGGGGGAAGATCTGCATGCTGACACTTCTTAAAATAAATGAGTTCTTGAGAAGAAGCAGCGACAAAATGAATGACAACTTTGAGTAAAGTAAGTTATGGTTTGTTTAAAACTGCTTCTGTACATATGCCGTTCACATGTGGACATCTTGCATTTTTCTATTTTTCTTTGGATTAGACCTCAGTGGTTTGTTTGTCCTCCACTAAATCATGGTGGATCCGACAGGAACTACGGTAATGGAAGTGAGTGTGTGAATTGAAGTGACCTTCACTCTTCTATTTGCAGTCAGTCTAATGAGTAAACTTGAAAAGAAGGATCCGGGTTTTAAGGAGCAGGAGAGGAAGGAGGTGAAGAAGCTGTTCCCGAACTCGGCCCTGTTCAGCAAGTGGGGCGATGGGCTGACCGAGGAGGAGCAGAAGGAGGCCGAGGAGCAGTTCCAGAGATATGGCTACAACGCCTTTCTCAGCGACAGACTGCCCATTAACAGGGAGATCCCGGACACCAGGAACCCCAGGTGACCCTGAATCCCCCCGATTCATCCATTCACAAAATATACAGCATGTTTGCTTATGGATCGCTTCTTCCCTGTTGTCATGTGTATTCTCCAAATTCACACTATTCAGTTTAACACCTGTAATTGTAAGTTTACTTTCTCAAGAAACGACAATGATGTGGGTTGCCATAAATTTTACTGTGCAGTTAAAATCACCTTTTAATTTCACTGTTCCTTTACGTATGTTGCATGTTTGGCCTCGCAGATGTTTTGAGAAGAGATATCCCGAGGACCTGCCGACGTTGAGCGTCGTGTTGATCTACCTGGATGAAGCTCTGTCAGTCATCAAACGGGCCATCCGCAGCATCATGGACAAGACGCCGCCTCGGCTGCTGAAGGAAATCATCTTGGTGGACGATCACAGCAGCAACAGTAACATCCACCCAGAATATCATGTCTTGTTTTTTTTAAATTGAAAACACAGAATCCAGTTTGTGTTACAAAAAGTTTTTGTCCTGCAGAGGACTTAATGGACAAGCTGGACCAACACCTGGCCTCCATCGACAGGGAGCGTCCTGGCCTGGTGAGGAGAGTGCGGCACTTGGAGCAGCTCGGCCTCACGCAGGCGCGGCTGTCGGGCTGGATGAAAGCGACAGGAGACGTGGTGGCCATCTTGGATGCTCACATAGAAGTGCATGTGCAATGGTCGGTTGAATCTCTGAGTGACCTGAGCTCTGTGTTTTTGTTTAACCGCGTGTTAACTGGCATCTCGTGCCGTCTGTGAACGGCCACTGTGTGTGTGTTCAGGGCGGAACCGCTGTTGGCTCGGATCAAGGAGGACCGCACCGTCATTTTGACTCCCGTCTTTGACAGAGTCAACTTTGACGACTTGGAGCTGACCCCATACTCGCCTGCAGCTGACGCATTCAACTGGGCCATGTGGTGCCTCTATGAATCCTTCAAACCTGAGTGGTACGCCATGAAAGACGCCTCGCAGCCTGGCAAGTAAGAGCCACGACTTCAGGGAGAAGTCGGCCATTTTCAGAAACCTCAATGATACTAGTCACTCATAAGCCAGTTAGTGTTGATTAATAAATAGATTCTGTCATAATGTCCATTACAGTCTGGATAGAAAAGCTCAGGTAGAAACCTACAGATGGTTAAATCTTTTGTTTATTGTTTATTTCTTCTCTAGTTTTCTTTGAAAACCCAATTTTTTTCGACCAAGCTGACAGTTTGTGAAACACAGTCGGATATTTTCCACTCTGTAAATGTTTCTTTGTCTCGTGGTGTCTCCAGGAGCCCCTCCATCATGGGGATACTCGTCGCCGATCGCACATTCCTCGGTGAGATCGGCAGCCTGGACGGTGGGATGAAGATTTATGGAGGAGAAAATGTGGAGCTCGGTATTCGGGTAGGATCGGGTGGATTTTAAGGCTGGAGGTCGCAGAGGTGTTCGCCACGTTACCTGCTCTATCTGCTACCCTGTTCAGGTGTGGCTGTGTGGGGGAAGTATAGAAGTTATCCCTTGCTCCAAGATCGCACACATTGAGCGATCGAGGAAGCCTTACCTCCCGGATCTGGGCGTCACCATGAAGCGTAACGCACTGAGGGTGGCAGAGGTCTGGCTGGACGAATACAAATACAACGTCAACGTGGCCTGGGGCCTTCCTCCTAAGGTACGACACCTCAAACCACTCACACGACGCAAATGCACCATTTGAAGGAGCAACAGTCATCGATAACTGCTTTATTCCTCCTTGTTCCTCCTGCAGGATCACGGCATAGATATCGGGGATGTTTCAGAGAGGAAGAAGCTGAGAGAAAAGCTGAACTGTAAGCCTTTTAAGTGGTATCTGGACAATGTTTACCCCATGCTGGACCCTCAACTCGACCTCATTGGTTATGGAGGGGTAGGTCTGAAATATTGTCACATGAGATTCCCTGTCCATCATCTTTAATACGATCAGATGTCAATCTCACTGTAGTTCAGGGGACAGATGCAGCCCAGTTTGGTCTCACTGAAGAAGAACCTGTAAAATTGATGCTGGAATTTGGTGGTTTTGGTTCTTTACATGTGTATTGTTAACAAACGTTTAGCATTTCTTCTCCTTCAGCTCAGAGACCCCGGTAATGAAACAATCATTCATGCATTATGGGACATTTTCACTCCTCAGAGGTTTTTGCTTTGGTTTAAGTCATCAGATTCACTTTACAAAGCCTGAGGATAGGAATGATTTTACAACAGCATTGCGGCCCTGTTCACAAGACGCTTTCAAGTAAAAATGTAAAAACTTTCATTGAATTTTGGGCGTCCGTTTACCTGACAAAGGTGGTTGGAGCCACTGAAAACACAACCTTTTTCATTACACTTCAAACAGTACCCACTAGTGGCCCAACATAAAAGCTACAATGTATTCACATTTCTGCCATTTTCGTGTAGGCAGACATAGTTTTCAAAATGTTGCAGTGTGAATGCTAAACTTTTCTGAAAGAAAAATGCAAAAATTCAACATTTTCACTCGGAACATTGTGTGTGAATGAGGCAGAAATCATATTACGAATTCCAATAAATATTACAGTCCAACTCTTGGTGAATTCTGCTTCAAAATAATAGGAAGAGCCGACATCGAGTTTTAGCATGCTATTATTGTGCTCTATTTCTTGAGTACATTTTTCAGTGTTACTGGATATTTTGAGGTAATCATAAAGCTAGTGATTTTTTTTATAGCACTCACATAAGTTACTTCACCAGCTGGTTAAAAGTGGGCAAAAGATCAAGAGTTATCAATGTTACACTGAGCTGCAATTTTAGACACCACAAGAAAAGAGAATCTGGAAGCAGCTAATACGTTTGATTTATTCAGGAAGGTTTCACCTTAATAAGTCTGAGGCTGAATCTGAAGGTAATTCTTTTTCATTTCAAAAACTCTGCAGGAAGAAAAAAAAAGGGTTCAATGAAAGATGTTAATTACATTTTAAGTGCTTCTGAGTCTGATTATACACTGCAAAGTACATTTACTTGAAACCCTCTATCCAGGATTATTATACTTTCCTCTGCTGTAATTACACCTGTAAAATCTGATGTCTTCTTCTCTGGCAGTTGAGAAACGATCTGAGTCCAGGTCTCTGTCTGGACCAAGGCACCATCACAGAGAACAAACCAATCTTATACAGCTGCCACTATTTCCTCTCGCAGGTACGTTGAGAAAGAATCATTGCATGTATAAAGCTCAACTCTGGTTTTACAAATTTGGAAATAATTGTTGTTTTTTTTTTTTTTATTCTGTACTGAAGCGCTGCTACTATCGCACTCATGGACAGCTTTACATCGGTGAAATCCAATCTCATAAGTACAGAACAAACCGCTGTCTGGTGGACCTCGGCTCTGGGATCCAGCCAGGCCTGTACGAGTGCAGGAAAGCCAAGGACAAGAACTTCCACATACTGTGGGATTTTAATCCGGTCAGCATTTCTCCTTCAACCTTTTATGTCCTCTTAAGAAAATTTATGTTATTGTTTTTTTGTTTTTTTAAAGCTAAGAGAAATGGTCAGGTTTCGCTGTTATCCACAGTATTACATTAAGACTGGTAACTACAAGATTTGTACCAGAGACTTCTATTATAATGACATTGTTGACTGGCCTTTTAATTTCGAGTGAAAAGAAAATTCTCTATCTTTCAATACTCATATTCTGAGTTTAGCATTGATCACTATTAGTATTACTGGCTGACCCATCGGTGAAACAATCAATTTTAATGCATTTTTTTCTGTTGTTGTGCAATATCAGATTGGAAGAAAAAAATGGCTTTCAGATTATTAACTACAAGACTTGTCCCATAAACAATTAAAACCACATGTTTTGACACCATCCTTTAAAACAAAGTGAAAAAATGACAAATAAAAATACTATCTAATTTGATATCCATACACTAATTTAAACTTTGATCATTATTAGTGTTACTGGTTGGCCAATAAGTGAAACAATTGATTTTTGCTTTGTATTTTTTCATGATTTTTTATGTCGATGTTAGATTGGAGATCAACTGCAAGATTTGATATGTTTTCATCAAAATCAAGTCTCTCACTTTGTGTAATTTATGACTTACAACCAGTTCAAAAATATTTTTATTTGCTTGATGTGCATCAGCGATAACTCATCCTTGCGGGATGGTTGGTTGATATTTTGCAATTCTGTTTGACTTTACAAGAAATATACCAAAAATGTGGTTATAAAGGAAGTATGTTGGTCAAATCTTGTATTTCACTGGTACCTGAATGGTTAAATTGTACTGGTGAATGCAATTAACAAAAAGAGATGAAAAAAAAGAAATTACAAAATGTTTACCTTTCTTAATTTAATCAGAAAATATACACACCGATTTCTGAGTCAAATGAGAAAACGTGGCCGATAAATTATGTATTTTCATTAGCAGGGAGGACCGATCCAGAACAGAGAGACGAAGCGATGTCTGGAAGTCGCGCCGGATGAAAACGGAGATTACCAGCTGATACTCCAGCAGTGCAGCGGTCAGAGGTGGAACATACAACACGTCATCAGGGATCGCATTGGACTAAGATGAGTGCAAGCTGCATCCCAAAGTGAATCTCATGTCAGATGAAGATACAAAAAACACACTTTTGGTTTTTTCACAAGATGAAAAGTTATAAAGTAGAATTTCTTTTTCATTTTTTTTATGATCATTTTTTTTACATTGTAACAAAATGGAAGTTTCACTTACACTAGAATGCACAATGACGTGAACAGATGGGCTGTGGGGAACTTTGAATACAGTCACTGAGTCACTCATGGATCACTTGTCCTCATTGAAGCTTAAATAAAGTGACAGAACCTCCCATCACACGTTGGACCAAACATGCACTTAAAGCACAACACGGTTTGAGTTCTTTTCGGAGCGTCGCTGAGCTAATGATCCAGAGACGTGTGCTTTGGATCTGTTGTGATTCGGCCTTTATAAATAGTTTGAAATGAAGGCGTCCCATTTCTTCTGCCACACGGCTTGAGCCACGTCCTTCTCGTGAGCTGGCAGCGAGCTGTACCTGCGAACAGAAGACAGAAACTCATGCAGCTTTGAATATCAAGGATTTCTTTCCAAGTTTTTAATTTATTCAAGATTAGTGTCTAAATACTGCGATTTACTGGAACTGATTATCTCTGTTACAGGTATAAAACTTTTAATTTGCTTGTTACTTTTGTTGCACTTTCTATGCAATAGAGTTTGAAGTTCAAGTTGATTCTCCTTGTATTTTGAGGCTTCATTTAGACAAAAATGGTGCTCTGAGTCACTGAAAACAGAACTTTTATAAAATGGTCTTCAAGGTGGAACTTTCAAAAATGCCCCGGCTTCATCTCTGTGGAAATGAGGCAAAAACAACCTTCTGAAAACGCTGCTACTGCACATTCGCACCACAGCCGTAGTAAATATGGTATAATATGTAAAATATTGGAAACTTTCACTCTATGTAGATATTCAATGGGTAAAGAAGTGGACCTGCAAAAGCACAAGTTTGCTAAAAGCAGCTCCCGGTAACATTGTAGACTCTTTATATTTACTCCACTACAATTGGTCATTGAAGTAAACTATAATGTAACATGTAACCATCATATGATATAATCTTCAATCACAATAACTGACCTTTTAACAATATATTTTTTAGATTTTAAGATAGTACATAGACATAGTCTATCGGTCTATCTGACCAGGATTCATTCTAAGGACACTCTTTAATTTTCTGACCTGATTGAGTTGAGAGCCAGCTCTTTGAGAGTGCCCAGGTTTGCTTTCAGTCCTCCAATGCCCACAAAGGCTTGATAGAAGTCGTAGGAGAGGCCTGTGGTGCCAAACAGAGATGGGTCGTCGGAGCTGATCACCAGCGGGTGGCCCTCAGACATCAGCACAGACGCAGGATGGTTCCTCAGATCCGACACCAGCTTCAGTACCTGCAGTTCAGAGGTCCAGTGATTAGGCGTTACATACACAGAGATGTATTTGCACATCTTTGTGTGCTATGCAGTAACATTAACCTGGTTTGAGATAGGACACAGCTCCACAGCCACGTTTCTTTTCCTGGACATCTCTTTGGCGAGTGGATGGTGAGCCAGAGCGTAGCCATGCCCGATGCGCTTGGTGTCGAATAGCAAGGCATCGAGAATATTTTGATCCACCTCAGTTCCTTCGTCATCTACTCAGACATTTTCAGATTTGTTAAAAAATGTGCAGTGACCTAACAAAGCAGTTAAAAGCTTTTAATCCACTCACCTGTTTCTCCTGCGTGAAAGAAATATGGCAGTGTGGCTCCAAGTTGAGCTGGCAGAGAAAGAGCCTCTCTGAAGTACCAGAGAGTCCGCCCGCTGTCCTCCCGGCCAACCTGGAAACTCATCCATCAGTTCCATCTGTTTCAAAGGACCACAAAACCAAACCATGCTGGTGATTGTTGAATTAATCAGATCATCTCTTACCATGTCGAAACCCGACACAACCTCTGGGAAATCCTTCTGAAGCTGAATGGCTTCTTTTATAGCTGCTTTGACCTCAGATACTCCCAGAACCCTGATGAAAGCAGAAACACAGAGGGAGAGTCATTACCACTTCATGAGAAGCCTACCAGTGCTACCTCAACCAATAATACAGGGATGTCAAACAAAAGGCTCATGGGCCAAAAGCGGCCTGAAAAAAAGCTCCAATCCAGCCGATAAGCCATCAGAGACATTAAAAACATTTGAAAGAAACATTGATCTTTTTGAAGAATTTTTTTAAGAGTAGCAGACAGAACGCTGTCATAACGGTCACGCTGCAATAAAGATAGCTACCTCACACTAAAGCCACGAGTTTCTAAAAACATGTATAATGTAACAGCTATAGGAGGTTGTTGTAATTTTTATGAGTAATTGTTTGTCTTGCAAAAATATAGACATTTTCCTCACATATATTCTTCCATTACACAGTGAAACTTTCAATCAGGATTACAGCAGAAACTTTTGGAAATAAACCAAACTAAAATCAGGACAGCTTATAATTCTTTTGAGATAGATAATTCGCAAAAATAATAATAAAAAGAAGAAAAAATGTAAATATTTGTCACAAAAGATTTAAAACAGAGTCTAGGCCTCTAAATCTTTCCCTGAGACAAATAAATTAAAGTTTGCCAGAGGAAAAGAATTCCTTATATCTCCAGTTTACCTGTGGACAGAAATTATGATCCGAGCCCCGAAAAAGTCTGGATGATCTTTCACAAATTTCTTGGTGACTTCTTGAAACAGCTTCAGAGTCCAGACTTTATCGTGAATCGTTCCATCCAGCTCGTACGTCTGCATCAGAGAGAAGTTTCAGGGAGACTTGAATGTGTCAGAAACAGGAGAACGACAGAAACAGGCAATGACGAACCGTTGAGAGGCCGCTTCTGAGCTCCAGATACATGATGTTGTCGCGGCGAAGCTCCTCAAGGCCTTGATAGAAGTAGTCTCTTAGCACAGGAGTGTGAGTGATGAGTCCCGCTGCTGCGATGAAGGCTTTCTCAAACTTCTGCCACACCACATCCTGATTGGGATATTCGCCATCTGGATCCTCGGTGAACAGCGTGAGGTGCTGCATCAAACTGGGAGAAAGCTCCATATTCAAACTTTGCGTCTCGACTTTAAAAGTCTCGGGGATTAAAACTGGTCCTAACCTGTAGTCGAAGCCGGCAGGGTCTCCTGTTTTGTCTCTCAGGGTTTGGACAAGTTGCCAGTAGAAGCAGTCCCATCGCGGGAAGGGCTGGCGACTGGAGAACAGGAAGCGGACTGAGTTGTCCCAAGTGAAGCAGATGTAGCAGTTTGGTCTGTAGGTTACGTTTTTCACCAGCCATTCGACGCTGACCAGAGACGAGCTGTGGATGTGGAGCGCTGCACCTGCAGGAAGGGCAAGATCACATTCACACAAATACTGTGAAGCAAAAGCCTACACTGTTGTTATACTCCCTCAAACTAAAAACACGTATTATGATACATCAGTGATCCAGTATATCCAATTAATATAATGTACATCTTTTTTTCCGTCATTCAGGTCATACACAGGTTCAAATCGTACTCTTTATTATTCATTACTTTACTTCCTAGTTCCTAGTGAGGCCTAACGATTACACCACATTGCTGCAATCCCCCTCAATCCAGAAATGAGTAAATACTCCATGTGTTCACAGATTTTCTAGAGATATGAGGAGTAGAAAATACTCTTTCTGAAGGCAATTAAATGCTACTACACCTCAAGTTCCTGTGTTGCTGTTTTTTTTGGTATTTTTTACTGACTTCTCGTGTTTCTGTGAAGAAACAGCTATTCACTGAGAATGAAGAAAATATGGAGAAAGTGATTAAAATGTATCAAATAACACAATAATTGCACTAATGTGATACTTAGTCATCTGGTCCCGTGGTCAAAAAGATAATTTAGATTAAATTTTGACCCAGACATTGAGCCTCCACCAGTCCAACTTTTGATTCAGCTGATACTTTGTCTGATATTGCGTTAAGATGAGATATACCATCCACCAGAATTATTTTGGCTCCCGAGTATGGGGTGTTGTCACCTTTAGGCATCTTCTGCAGCACTTTGAAGACCGAGCTCTCCTGGATCAGCGGCTTTGCCTTGAAGAAGTGCACGGCGGGAGGGAACGGTGCTGCAGACATCTCCTGCTCCTTCAGTCGATGGAGGTAAGCGTCCAGCTTCTGTTCGGCTGCCGTCAGCGTCGTCCGGCCCCCCGTCTGCCTGGACGCCTCCTGACGCATCAGCAGGTCCCTCTCAGTGGGGTCTGGCATCCCGTCGGCCGCCATCAGGAGCCACAGCAGGGGCAGAAGGGTGACCCGGGGCTGCCTCCGGGAGGTCACCATGTCCTTATGCACCAAAGGAGGTGCTAAAGCATGATGCTCTCACTTCACAGGAGCAGGACGGCTGTCACTTACAGCTGTAGGTAAAAGAAACAGCATGAGGCACGGACCAATGACATTACAGCCGCTGTGTTACCAGCAGAGGGTCTGCAGGGAATCTGAATGACTTGTTTTAAGGTCATTCACTGAAAGTTGCTGCTGTACTATTATTATAAATACTGAAAATAGTTTGTTTCTTCTATTTTTCCCCAAATGTCTGCTTATTTTGAGCATATCCTAGCACATTGAGACGGTTTCTTTCTCATAAATGACAAAAATAACAAGTCAGAGTTACTGAAAACTAGTAGTTGATTACAGATGCCTTCAGAAGCAGTTGAGTACATAAAGTAAAACATATCAAAAATGAAAAAAAGTAATGAGAGTAACTCATGAATATCCTCAGTCCTTTTTTAACCTGTTGATTAGAATATATAGTGGGAGGAAGATGCTCTATAATCTGGATCTAATCTTATTGGAAAAACAAACTAAACTATTTCCGACATTCAGAAACGAAACAGCTGAGATGAACTTACAACATGCAGTCAGCTCTTAGAAAGGGAAGCTTTTGTTTATTTATGGCTGCTACACTCTCAACCCAGCATAGTGTATCTTAACAAAGAAACGACAGCAAAAAAGAACGAGAGTGACTTTGCAATCAGGTGTGTGAGGGCTGCCAGCTACAAACGGGTGTTCAGTCAAATAGTCACCACTTTGGTTAAACAGTTGTTTTTAGGAGAAACTACAAGGACAGAAGTGACGATCTCACGGAAACTTTTAACCGCTGATCTAATAAGTGTAACAATGCTAAAAGTAGTGAGATTACAGAAACACAAACGCATTGACAACAAGCAGTTCTGCTTTCATTACAACAGTCTCATTCACCACTGCTTCAATGTTTCCTCTTTCTAATCAACAGAAACAAACGTGTAGGAGACAAAGTCTTAAGAAACACATGCAAAGGAGAATTAAAGTTAAAAAGTATTTAAAAGGTAAAATACTCAGGAGAAAGTTGTGGCTCCTCTTGTCCTTTGTCTCCGCTCGGCCGCCTCCAAATAACTTGTTTTCCACGAGGAACTCTGCGTCTGTCAGCGAAATCCTCGCAGCCTCTGGGTAATTGGAGCATTTTTGTGTGACTAATACCATGTGATAAACTAATGAACGGAGCATGAATGACCAACATTGCCAAAGAAATATTCGCTGAGAACAAAGCAGAGGAAGTGAAAATTAGGATTTCGGTTTTTATTGTTTTACATTTCCCACAATGTAACATTTTCAGTTTGAGACACAATAGAGAAAAAAAACAAAACAAAAACGCACAAACAGAAGAACAAAACAACCACACGTGTATAATTTAATCTGGAAGCCTCATATACATACAGCACACTCTGGAATGATATCAGCCACTCCTTTAATTTGGATAAAGTACAGCCGAGGTAACATCAATAAATTAACTCTGTAAGGTCACACTTTGTTCCCAATATTCCTCCTCTGTGATTGGCCGGAGCAGACACTCATTACAGCAACACAATGCCTCATGCAACCTATAGCGGAGTGTAATGAACACTGTGTGTGTTTGTGTGAAGGCTGATCCGATTAACCGGCCGCTCACACAGCTGCGCACATCTGCACGGCCTCCGTCACGCCCACGGGAAAAACACAGCAACACAGAAGTTTCATTTCACAGACCAAGGAATGACAACTTTTTTTTTTCTTCGATAAGACAAAATAAAAAATAAAAAGGGGGAGTGTTCGTCTCGGACACAGCGAGGCTCTCAGTCCATGAACTTGCGGTTTGGGTTGGCGCCGAACAGAGCCACTCGGATATCAGGCATCATCTGCAGAACCAGAACAGAATCAGTAAACACGGCAAAAAACTTTCCTTAAGAAATAAATCTGAAACTAGAAAAGCACCCAGAGAGAGCAGACCTCTGCCAGTTGATGTTTTCGATCTTAAAATTTCCCAAATTCAAAGTGCCGTCATATCGTTAATCAGAATCGGATCCAGACGAAATTTGGCACAATTCATGGTAATGATCCTCCAAATATACAAGTCAAATTTCAAGAGGATCGAAACTAAATTCTATGAGCTATGATTTTTGAAACTCGTAAATGGGGTTTCCAATGTTAACTTCCAGAATTTTTCCTGACCTTGTTCTGGATCCGATCCAGATGAAACTCTGCACCGTACTAGATAAGACCATCCTACAGATTATTGAATTTTTACAAGTCAATCAGATACGATCTCCAAGAGATATGATTTTTTTGAAAACGGCTCCATTATAAGAAAAGGGGACAAACGGGATCATTGATATTTTTTTGTACACAGATGGTTATCCGGATCACTCTCAAAATTTAATGGAATTTAGGTCGGGTTAAGACACATCTTCTGAATTTTTTTAGGAAGATCCAATCAGGAGTTTTAGCGTAATCCTGCTAACAGACAAACAAACCCTGACAGAAATATAACGTCTTGGCGGAGGTAATAAAAGATTTGTGACAGAATGTCTTGATAATTTGTAGGCATCTTTTACAACAGATTAAGCTAAATAAATAAATAAATACATGAAATGATGAGGATTACAAAAGGAGCTTGGTTAGGTGAGGTGAAAGAATCACGTGAAATCTGAATTGATTAAATTTGAGTGACATTTTAAACATAATTACTATATTTGATTCATTCAAACAAAAACTGGAAAGATTTATTGTGATCATAAAACTGCGTTATTTGTTATTTTTTATTGTTATTCCAACAAGTGCATAAATAGGGTACAAATTAGTAACTTTATAACATAAAATATTAGTAACTATTACTAAAATGAGTAAATTCATAACATTTAATATAAACTTTGTACTCTTTTTAACCTAAACAAACCTTATTGCATAAAATCAGTTTGACACAGCTACAGTATATTGAAAATAAAATGTAAACATTTTTGTGGCTTTCAAATTACAACATTTTCAAATTGCACTTCATTTTGTTTGTTGATTGACTCTGTAATAGTCCTGTGTCTTTTAATTTAATGTAAGAATAAATAATAGAATTTATAATTGATCCAAAAAGAATTATAGATTATTCTTCAGTTATTTGGGCAGATAGATTCAATAAATACTTTTCATTAGTCAAAAACAAAACTGGCACAACCCTGGAAAAATATAAGAAAAGATACTTTTAAATGTGATCAAACTTTTTGATATCAGTATAAACAGAAGCAATTATAGGCTTATTTATCATTCAATCAAAATATGATGATTGAAAAATAACAGGCAAAAGTTTTTGTGGCTTTTTGACATTTTGCTTTCAATTTAAGTACTTTACCTTGATAAATCTACACGTTTTGCATTTGATCAATCTAAAACCATAATGAATACTTTCATGATAATTGTTTCCAATCAGGTCAGGGGTCGGTAACTGTGTTGCACGGTTCCACTACAGAGAGTGCAGTAAAATGTAGGCGGGGTTGTGAACGACGCAGGCGTAAAACGTCATCACGTAACAATAGTAGTTCAAACTTCAAAGTCACAGAACTTATACAGCAATTGATGTTTTCCTGAGTGTAAATGAGGAAACTCTAAAAAGCCCCAAACAAAGACTTGATGAAACTAAATGAATATAAGCCTTAAAACATCCGATACTCTTGACCTTCTGACAAATGATGTTACTTTAACTTCCTCACGAGGAAACTTTGGAAGTTTCTATAACATGAGAGCGACACTAATGTCATTTAGTTGAAGTGGAAGATCCTTAACATTTAGCGCTTAATTAGATTTTTAGACCGACAATAGATTCTTATCCAACGGTCATTTACGTATTTCTGGCTGACTTTCATGTAACCTGGGGGCTATCATAAAAAATCTACTTTTAGGCCAAAACCCCCCACATAATACAAAATATTAAAGACAAAAACACACATTACATCTAAAGAGGAGCTTCATATCCAAAGTGACCTGAAATACTGTGAATGAAAATACAAACTACATACGCAGGAAAAGAAAAAACTAAAAAATCTACAATCAAATCTGAACTCTTTCTGCTGCGCTCTTTTGGTTTTCCATCTTTGTTTTAAATTCAGCTATAGGCATTTTTCTTTTTGGAAACAATTTTCCTGCTTTGTCAGTCTAAAATAGTAGTAATAGAGATGTTTTTCTGTGGTACTGTTGGCAGCTTTCTTGTGTCATACAGTGATATCTAGTGGTCATAGAGGGTATTTACTGTATGTTTTGATATACAAGTCACATGACCTGCTAAACAACTTAAAAAAGGTGTGACTTATAGTCCAGAAAATATGATAGCTAACTATTGCGGTTAACTGCAGGGGAAACTCCCTCACTCTCATTACAGATTAAATATTTACACCACAGGTAAATTTGATGACACCCGTTTTCTTAACATAAATCTGTAGAACAGCTGTGAACACCTAAACCTCTGAGCTTGTTATCAAATCAGGCAAAAGATTACATTGAATATCTTAATATTTTCTTTATTATTAAATAGCAACTAAAGCAACAAATACGTAATATTTCCACTGTATGTTCATCTGGAGGGTCAGCTGTGCCGATAATTTATTAAAAATAACACCCTGTTCACACGACAAGTGAAAATGCAAAACTTCCGTTGGGTACGGTTTTAACGACGACGGGGCTTAGAGCCCCTGAAAACAAAGCGCTGTATTTAAAATCAGAGCCGAGGAACAAACGCACGGAGTTCCAGTCGTTGCTGCGTCTCACCTGCTGAGCCATCAGGTCCAGTCTGCTCTCCAGGGTGTTGGACACCTTAATCTTCCCGCTGCTGTTATAGATCTCCACTCCTCCAGACCTACGAGCAGAACAAAGATCCATCAGAGCAACATGATGGTTTCATCTCAGAACAGAGACGTTTTTCTAAAAGCTGCTGCTTACACGTCAGGGGCGAGGAAGTTGTCCTGGTCAATGCGAACCTCCAGGTTGGTTTTTACAGCAGCTTTATAAATGGGGATGTTCCTCTGGATGGACGCCTGACGGACAAGAAGCACAACTTTTCTAAAACAAATACTTCTAGTGGTTTTTATTAACCTGTTTAATCAATGTACTTCAGATGCTTCTCATTTTCTAATTAAGCAGCATTAAGTTTAGACTGTTTGGAGACCTTCTGCTTTGTTTTTCAGTCACTGTGCTGCTCCTTTCTGTCCTTTAAAGAGGAAGAAACCAACAGTCTTTTCTATGTTGGTATTGGTGTGCAAGCAGTTTCTGCTTCAGAAGGTATTAAAAAAAACAAAAAACCAAAATAGGCATGTCACTGGCCCTCCCTGTGATCTCACCTGCACCAGCTGAACATCCTGTTTACGGCAGCGAATGGTCAGTTTGGGTTCCAGGAGCTGATAGAAACCCTGAAAGGAACGAGGAAAACGGTCACCATTTATCATTTAAAAAGACTTTTGCTCTTCCAGCAGAAACAATCAGACTCTGGAAGTATAAACTTACCTGCAGGATGAGTCCGTCCAGCAGGGCCGCGTACCTGGAAGGGTCCTTGGCCACGTTAGCGAGCCGCTGGCGAGCTTCATTCAGCATTTCCTGTAAAAACACACACCGTCAAAGCCGCAGGTTGGTTTTCCCTACTGACCTTAAGCTGACCATGATTAATAAAAATCACAATTCTGCTCATTACTAACACATTGCTTTACATGGGGACTTAGACATAAAAACTAAAAGGTGACATTTTTTTGAAGATTGTTCAGCTCTTCTGAATTCATGCTCCAGCACTGAGGTCACTCAATATGTGGTTAACATGCGATGTTCCGAACTGTGAGAACAAAGTGATCTGTAACAAAAACAAGCACTCATGGAGACGTTATTGGATTTCTACTTTCAGATTTGTTTCTTCAAGCAGCAGTGCTCTCTCTCTTTTTCCGGCTGTGTAACTTTTTAGAAGTTGACTTTTTTGTTTTTGGCCATTTTTCTGACATTTATGTGCAAATTCCCTGCCAGCTATCCAATAGTAGGAATAACAATACATTATTTAAATCATATATGATTTTCTGTAAACGAAATGATCAACAGTTTTGAACCACAGGCCTTATGTTTGACACGCCTGCTGTACATGTAGATAGGATATTGATCAATTTGAGAAACATTGTGCATCCATAAATCGCCTGCATCGCTTAAAACAAAGAGCAAAAAGGGCCGTAACACATGCAACATATGGACACATTTTGTTATATTATAGTTGACTATAATTCCTCGTGCGGATTTGTTAAACAATATAGTTTATAAATATGAAGTCTAAATATTGTTCATAAACATGTTTGTGGCTTTTGCAGCACTCAATCTGGGTGGAGTGTATTTACCTTTCTGTAACCCTGAGGCGGTTACTTCAAATACAAAATAATCAAGGTACGTCACACTTCTGCTGTGCTCTTCAGAAATTTTAATATCTTACCGAGATCATGTCATCACGAGCCTTCAGCACCTTCAGTCGAGCCTGGTTCATCAGGTTTGACATCTGACTGTGAGACAAATCACAAACACACAGTAGATCTGTCAGGACTTCGTTTGTTGAACCCTCATGACTGTTAACAGAAGACTCATTTATCGAGCGGCGCTGCTAAATAAAATCACGGAAACTGTGTCATGCACACAGAGCTCCGTCTTTGTTCTTTAAAAGGACAAACTAAAGGCAGAAGAACAGACGTGGTGATGACTCCTGTGATGCCTCGTCATGACTCACATTTTCTTCTGCTGCTCGATCTGCTTCTCTTTCTTCTCGTAATACTCCATTATCTTCAGCCTCTGGGTTTGCACCAGGCGGCCTTTCTCGATGTTAAACTCCTCTTCTGCCTGTAGGAGGAGACAGAAATCCTCCTGCTTTATCATTTGGAGTCTACCGAAATTAGAATGATGCTTTCAGATAATGAAAACTGTTAGCGAATAACTGAAAAAAGGTTTTTATACAAATAAAGCATTTTGTTTCCCCAGGTGAATTCTGTGTGCACAAATATACGGTAATTCACTTTCAAAAATATTTTAATACAGACAGTTTGAAGTCTCATGCTCACTGTCGGCATTTCCACCCCTAATACCTTCATTAAAGAACTTGCATGTCTATGACTTCCTCAAACCTTTATTACATTACCTCACAATGCCTTTAAAAAAACAGGAATTAAAAATGTTCTGGTTAAGTCTGCTTATATAAACGCACACTATTGAAATTGGAAATTGGACATAGACGGATGTAGATCGGTAGAGTGATATAATTGAAAACTGACTAAACAAGAACAAATGTTTTTAAAGAGGTGTCTGTGTGTGTGTATACAGCAGCGTGTTTGTGTTCTGAATGTGTGCTTATACCTTGGCGTCGATCTCCTCCGCCTTCTCATTGGCCTCCTGCTCGATGAAGGCCATCATGTGTTTGATCTGGAGATGAAAAACATCACGTTGAGGTTGTGCTGCAGCATTTTCCTGGTTTAATATACACCTTCAACATTTTCCCTGCATGACATTCATTTCCTTTATAATTATGCGAGTAATTTTCGATGCAGCATTAAGGAAGTTGCAGCTCTTCTCATATTGTCATTCTGCTGCTTTAGTGAGAAAAGTTTCATGTTGGTGTCAAACTGAAGAGCTAATGAGAGGCACCACAATCCTCACAGTCCAGATACTGATACATTTTTCATTTACACCATAAAAAGACTGATTAGACCTGTTAAAGCATGTAAGACCAGGCCAATCATGGTTCTATTCCATAACCTTTTTTTTTCCATAAAATTTTTAATTTCTTAAATATTTTGCTACTGTACCTTGCTCATAATAATGGTAATAATCTTTGTATACGTTAAGCATTTTGGAAACGCAAGAAAAACTGAACATTAGTCACATAAAAAGACCAATTGCAAACAATAATACACCTTTACTTTATTACAGTTAGTACTGTAAAATCAGTGTGTGTGATTCAGACCTGCAGCTCTGCTTTCACAAAGGTCCCAGTGTTTCCTCTCACTGGAGATAAAACTGGTTTTAATTTAAATTCCAGCTCTTAAAATGTGTAGTCATCATTTATTTGGGGTGTTTTACAGAATTCTGCAACACAACAGCTGTTCAACTCCACGAGTTAAGTTTCTCAAATAAAAAAACAAAACAAAACTGGTCTGCATACCCTGTTTCCAAATAGAATTTTGTAAAAGGGGTCTTACATGTGGCACAATACAGTAACTATATATCTTTCTTTCTACATTTATATGCAGATTAAAAAATCTGCATATAAATGTTACTCCATCCTTCAAGGGATGTGATTTATGATCTATTCCATTATATGTATAGATCTATAATTATATTTTTTGAAATAGTTGAGGAGAATAAGTTCTATTTGAGGATAAAAAGCTGATATTTTAAGATTTTGCTCAAGAAAACAATTAAAATAGTGACAATCGGACGCAAACAGCAACTGATCGATTCAAATTGTCACACAGGTGTATTTCATGAGGTTTCAAAAATGCTACAACACCTAGTTTCTAATCCAATGTTTTCGTATTTGTTTATTAAAGGTTAGTACAGTTTTCCAGGTACTACCGTCCTAAATAAATACATCCAAAAACGTTAATGTGAAATTGATTTGCATCATTAGCATTGCCTGTAGGTGTGTGCGTGTGTGGCTGTCTTTGTCTGTGTTTGCCCTGTAATGGACTACTTCCCTATCCAGGGTCTACGCTGGACAGCATTCCTAAATTAGGATGAAATGTTGAATGCGGGCAAACATTTTCTCAGTACTTACAATACAATCAGAGAAAACAGCTGATCTATTTAATACAGACAACACAGAAGTAAGTCACTTCCATCCACTCCTTCAATCCTGGTATTTTTATTATGTTTTATCGTGCATGTTTGGTATCTTCATAAAGAAAACTCATCAACTATGTATTGCTTAAATATTTCCAGAGCTCATACTTTCCATCTTTGGAGGGATTCCCATTGTCTACATACACTCAGTCTCAGTTCCTCATCAGGCCATGGCATGTGTTCGTCATGTGACCATCCAGAAATATGACTGTGTATCTCAGCCCCACAGACTCATACCACAAGGCCCGTAAAAAGTGTGTTTGTTTGAATGAAGCAGGGAAACTATCATGCAGATGCAGATGTTGCAGAAATCAGGAGATTGATGATAATCATGTGTCTCTTTACTGCTAATGTCCTGCAGCTTCCTCAATGTCATTCATAAATCCAACCAAAAGCGCCCCGCTCAGAGGCGTTTCCCCGCGGTGTGGCGCTCTAAATGGACAGGTAAAACCTGCTGTGGTGGGTTAAAAGCGATAAATGATGACACCGCGTCGTTTTTTGAGGATAAAATGCTTCGTTACCTGCTTCTGTACGTCTGCATCGCTGAGCGCCATGGTGGGAGCTGTCAAAGATCCGCTCGGGCCTAACGAGTAAAAACACGATCAAAACACGATAAAATGTGAAAATCGCTGCTTGATGCAGGATAACAGTGTAAAATACAGTAAAATTACGAGATTACGGGTTTAAAATGAGGAGATCTTACCGGAGAATCGATGGAGAAAAGGGATGAATTAATCGCTGCAGTCGTGACTCTTAAAGACGGAGGATCAGCTGACGTTCGGAATCACGTGATGTTTACTTCCGGTAAACGAGTCAATCAGGAACCGGCAAAAAAGAGACACCTTTCCTGTTTGCGTCTATTTCATTCTTAACATCTATTAATTATTATTATGAACTCTTAAAAATTTATAAGATCAACTTCCTGGATTTCATATTAAATTAAATATTTAAAATAAATTGACTTAAAAAACCCTTCTATTCTAGAGGAGAAGTGATGAAGAAGGGTGTTAAAGACATACAGAAGAGGGGAGGAAGATGAAGGGACAGAAGTTGCAATATGTTTGATTAGTTTTCTAAAAGCAACGGGACTGATGGAAATAATGTAGATACGTTGAGCCAGCAGATGGCGGTAGTGAGACTATATGAATGCAAACAGCCGTTATATTTAAAGTAGAAGAAGCGGCTTTCCGCTCGTGACGTCATTACGCTGTCACCCTTCGCAGCGTCACGTGAAAATCTCTCCAGTAAATAATCTCAATGTTTTCGCATTTCTGCCTTTTAGAGGCGAATAAAACCTGAAACTTGCACATTAATCTGCGATTATTTTTTTTATATTTACGTCATGGACGAGGACGGCCTGCCTATCGTGGGCTCCGGAGTGGATCTCACCAAGGTGAGAATCGAACATTTGATGCAGCTAAATGAGCTAAAACTGTGTCACTTATACTGTTGTCAGTTTGACTAAAGCATCATTTCACAATTCACGTTCTCATTTACAGCAAAATATGAGGCACTTTACTTAGTTTTTGCTAGTTAAATCCGTTTGCTATCCATGTAGTCAGCCTTCTTCCTGATCCTGGTTCTCTATTAATATTCTGCTCATGTAAGTTCACGAAAAAACATCTCTGGCCACTTCTGCAAAGCTCAACCTGGAAACTGACATATTTGTATATTATAACCTCATCAATTCCCAATTTAATGCTTTAAGCTCAAGGAAAAAAAAAGTAACCTCAGCTAAGTTCAAGTACTGCTTTACATCTATTTATTTAATGTATGCAATTTATATAAGAAAAGCTGCATGACAAATTCTGAGTTTGTATCACTAGATAACCAATAGTACACTGCATGCAATCTCTTTTTCCTGTAATTTTAAATCACTTACTATTTGCTCAGGATTTCTATTAAGCAATAGACTTGACTTATGTTATTAGTGGATCTTAATAAAGTTTTGAATTTATTTGTTATCCCTTTTATGACTTAATTGCTTTATTGTAATGTATTTCCTTGAAGAATTTCTCTTGTGTCTATAGCTCTTGGCCATGTCTTACTTCAAAGTGTGTGTGAAAGGTGGAATTTGCTTCATTTCCTTTCTTCCTCCACTTTCTCCAGGTTCCCGCCATACAACAAAGAAGAATTGTTGCCTATCTGAATCAGTTTGTGGTGCACACAGTTCGCTTTCTTAACCGCTTCTCCACAGTGTGTGAAGAGGTTTGTGCATCTTGATTTGACTCTCGTCACTGTTTCATCTCTCTCTATGATCACACAGAAGCTGCTCGTCACACCTAAATGACAGTTTGCGCTTGTTTCCACAGAAACTTTCCAACATTTCTCTTCGCATACAGCAGATTGAAACCACACTTTGTATTCTAGAGGCGAAGGTAAGCTCACATTTTACATCGTAGTGCTGTGATTTCACTTAGCTATGTTTTATCAATTGAGCACTATTATGCTTGGAGCAGTTGTCCTCCATCCCCGGACTGGAGGACGTTACCGTCGATGGAATCAGTCAGCAGCAAACTGCACAGACCAACGGACCTACGACGGCCAGCCAGAGCCAAGCAGATGGTGCAGCAGCAGGGCCGCTGCCCCCCCCAGAGGTATTTCCACAGGACAGGATGGAAGCATGCCCACAGGTTTATTCAGCTATACGGAGCTGCAGGAGCCACAATACATCTCTGAGAATAATCATAAATAACTTTCAGTCAGGCAGACATTGCCAAACACCCCCAAAGCTCCATAATTAACAGTGGATGTCTGCTTCGTTTATTTCTTTCGTCCAGTCCTCCAGGTTCACTGCCCTGCATGTTGTACGTGTGCCCTGCTCCAATTTTTTATCTAGCAAATCACTTGTAACAGAACTTATAAATTATAAAGCAGAACTTATGAATTAGACATATGCAGATTTATTCTTTCCAACAATCAATTCCATATAAAAGCTGTAATATGAAGCAACTTTGCTGTTCCTCCATTTTTATATTTGAAGATCAATAGAGTTGTATATTATATTTGAACTCTATCAGTGATTGCAACCAAATTCTGTTGAAATAATTAAGATGTTAAACTTATTCAAAAATGAACAACAGTTTGTGTCACTGTTATAAGGTTACAACCTTTTAGAATATAATAAAATCATGTTGATATGTCTTGAAGTGTTTTGTAACATCATTCGCCATGAATAAATAGAAACAAAATATATACACATTAACTAAAAACAAGCCTCACAAACTGTCCAAGCTGGATAGTTCTAATATGCATCGTTTATTCAGATATGTGTTACTTTGTTGCCTCACTTTCGATTTAAAATTATGTTACAATTTTCCGACAGAACGTCACATAGACAGAATCAGCAGATTACGACTGGAAGTGTATTTGAAATGTCTCAGACCGTTAGTTCAAAATGAGCCTAAAACTGTAGCAACAAGCACTGAAGATCAATTTGAAAGTTTACAGACAACCAGTAAAGCATAAGTCTTTCAAAAGAAACCACACACAGTGCTTTTCTTACCTCTTGTAATGTGTTTGCGTTTTCACACTGATGCACTTCATACATTGAAGTGCATTCTTTAGTTTACTACACATAAAATGTTAGTTTTATTATTCAAATATTAATCCAGAAAAATGCTGTATTTATACATTTATTTAAAATTTTCCAGCCTGTTCAGAGTCCACCTGAAGCTGCACTGACGGAAAAGTCTGTGCCTCCGGCAGAAAACGTAATGACGGTGGCCAAAGACCCTCGTTATGCTCGATACCTGAAGATGGTGCAAGTGGTAAGTTCTGTTAGTCTCTGCATCTCGTTAACAAAGTCATATCGACATCACACAGGAGAGTTTCTGGGGTGGTACATTTGTATAATCTCCCGCTGTAATAACATCATGTTTCCGTCTCGCAGGGTGTCCCCGCGATGGCCATCAGAAATAAAATGGTCCTGGAGGGTTTAGATCCCAACCTGCTGGAGTGAGTATTTATAACAAATCAGTTTCTATCAAAACCTCCAATCAAACTGACTCATTGCATTTTTCGCAAATGGCAGCACGCCTGATGCCCCGATGCCTGATGGAGAGGCAGGAAGCACTGAGGACCAAGACATGGCTGCCACCAGCTCGGACAGCGAGTCATCGTTCAGCGACTGATGCCTCTCAAGCCTTTCTTCTCATCATCCTCACTGCAATGCTCCATCTGTGCTTCTTATGGCCGGCTGCAGGAGGAAGATCAAGGTGCCTGAATGTCCAACGCGAGTGATTGTAAATTCAGTGTGAAATAGAGCTGAATTGTCTATTAGTCCATAAATCGACTTTGATTCTGATGCATGATTTGCATCAAACGAAGGAATCATTTTTCCTTCTTCTCTCATCAGCAGAAGTCCCGAGAAGATGGCAGTAGCAAATAGTTTTTCTCGAAAATGAAATCCTGTGGAAACGTTCAGTCTGACGCCTTTGATAGATCAGCTTGTTACTGATTTTAATACAGAATGTTTGGAAATGTTCGATGTCATAATTCTGCTTGTCACATTAGTGTTTGTAGCTGATATTCAGGAATAATTTAACTTGGACTGAATAATTGGAACTTGTTTAAACTTTGTTTCTGAAATACATTAAACTTCAAATCAGAAGCACTTGTCATTTTTCTATTAATAAACTTCATGGAAAACCTAATGACGCTTTTGGGAGAATTCACTTACCTTTTCAGTCAGAATTTGACAATAACTGTAATTTCCCACGTTTTTCATCTTTAGTGAAAGCAGACATATATTCAACAGTAATGTTGAAATATTGATTAAAAGTGTAGTAGTAGTGACCATAAAGAAGCACACAAAGCCACCATAAACAGAATTCAAAACTTTATGCCATTTTTTTTTTACAATAAAATCTTGAACAAAACTGCCCACAGTTAGAGAAGAAGATATTGACACTGACAGACAGAACTGTACCTACATTATGACTGACGTGAAACTACCCCTACCACCCAACACACAGCAGTCAGACAAACGTCTCACAAATATTGTCAAAAAGCATAAAAATGATCTTTATTCTTGCTGTTGGATGTTAAACATTTTTACAAAAAAGTGTAATAAATTCAAAGGCTGTTGCAGGATTACAATAGAACATCACATATTTCCATTGTAAAGACGTCTTTAATGCCACTGAAATAGGAGAACATGAAACCGTTTTTATGTTGATTTTATCATTTGCATTCGTTTAAGACTGTGATGATGATGTGATCGTGACTTTAGGACAATAATACAGTGTTATACAATACTACGAAAATGTTGAGGCGAATAAAGTTGCTGGATCTGTGATTTGACCTGAAACGGACATTCATTTAGTTCACTTCCACATTTAAAAAAAAGGCAGCTTGTGTTTATTCATCAGCTCCGCACCAGGTCCTAATGTTTACAGTATAAAAGAAGATACATTAAAAAAAAAAAACCACACACACAACTTGAAAATGCCATACCTTCAGTGAAAAGCTAATTACAAATCTACATAGTCATTACAGTACATCTTTTTCTTCGAACCACTACATGTTTTATCTTCTATGAGGATGAAATTAACTGACCTCGAATTAACACTAAAGAGATAAATACATTTCAAATACTGACAGGCCATAAACTTTGTCATTGCCTGAAAGCATTTCTTTAAGCTCCCATTAGTACCTTTCAGTCAGTTTTAGGTATTTTTAAAAAATAATGAGCTTATCCACAAGCATTTTGTAACCTGCCATGTTGAATTTTGTTTAATTAGTGAAAAAAGGAATTCTTCAAAGAAAAAACCGACAAATAGCAACCAAAGCAGTGGTTCTCTAAGAGGGTCATTGTGGAATTAAAACATAAAACTAGGAAGGATTTCTGAAGAAATTGCAAATGCAGCTGTTGCATCTGAAACAGAAGACCTCCATTACAACAGCACTGAAATATAAATCCAGAAAAATCAAGTACGACAGGAAGTGAAATTTAAATGTTTCAATCTAAATGTGTGTGAAAACCATACAAAGCTTTGAAACACTGAATATCGGACAGTGTGGCGAAAGATCCTACATCTACTTCTGTGTGGTAAATATGTGTGTGCATGTATATTGTATATGTGTGTCTATAAGCCTATATTAGATAACATCATTACTGTTATATTTACTTAAACCATACTATTCTTAAAACAGAAAGATAATTAGGTATTAAATATTGGAGAAGGGGTAGGATTTGATAAGTTTATTTCTTTCCAATATACGAGGTGTGTGTATGTATGTATGTTGATAAGTATGTGTGGGTATACTTAAACATAGAATTAGATATTTTGTATAACTGTGTTCCCATGAGATAATTTAATGATTTATTATCATCAAATGGTTTATATATTTTTGGATGTGTGTGTGCGTGCTTGTATATAGGGGTATTGGTTATGTATGTGATTACAGAAAATGTTTGAATGTCACATGCCTGAAATGATTGAATTTAAAAAAAAAAAACATTTCCTGTTTCCTTATTACTTAAATCACTGCTGTTTAAATTTAGAGAAATCCTGGATGAATCTGTTTAATTTGACAAAAGTTGACTGTAAAAAAGTCTGCAACCACTGCTTTAAGGAGGAAACTTCAAACATTGGCTAGAAAAAACATCTTGTTTACTCCAACAACCTCAAATCCTGTTTCACTTTCTGTTTCCTCGCAGCCCGATTCCAACAACAGGCGTGATCTAAAGAGAGCAACCTCAAGAAAAAGTACCTTTGAACACATGGCAAATTAAGAGTAAACACTATATTTAAGAACTGAAGAGATTTTCCAGTCCTCAGATTGACATTCACATTAAACGTTCACCTGCTCTACGCACGGCATCAGGTGGAGTCATCACTCAGGTTTCATTCATCTGCTGGGAGGGACGGTCATGTGCTCATTTGAGTGATCTAGTGAACCTCGTGTGCAGCAATCATGTGCTCACTGTATGATGAACTTCTCTTATTAGCGGTCACCGGTTTTACAGGAGGCGTTGCGCTGTGTCGTAACAGCCGAGCAAAGTGCAAAGTGAGTGACACAGACAACGAGGACACTCAAACATGGAAATGTACTAAAGTCAACAAGTTTGTTTTGGTCTGAACTTGACTAATACCCATAACATACAGTATAAATAATTTTAAAAGTATTTTGCGTATAAAAATATGTTTGCGTATAAAAACTCAGCTGAAGCATAGGTGCATAATAAATCCACCAGCAGCATCTACATCCAATGGTCCAAGTTCACCCGTAAGGTGAAGAGCTGTGGGAAGGAAAAGAAGAGAAATGTTTCAAACACACATGCAAAGAAAGACGGATATTGGTGTATTTGCCGGTGCTGACCTTGAAGTCGTGGATGTATGTGAAGAAGAAGCAGACGAAGCTGAAGGCGACGACCCACTCGCACACGGCGCTGGTTAGATAGAATTTATAATCCTACATAGGAGAGGTGAAGCCGTCAGAACAAACTGAATGTATTTCCATTACAATCACACTGACATGTAGCTCACCTTGTCATCTGTGTTTCTGTGCAGTTCAGTTTGGTCCACGAAAAAAAAAAAAATGAACACTGAGGAATTAGTTGAGGAAACTTCAGTGTATGAAATTTGTAAATACATGTATTTGATGCAAACATAAAGTGTAAAATAGATGTATATCTATGCTTTTTATATGTTATTTATGACTGCAGAAGCACTGCAGAGCGCAATGCAGAATAATGTTGCAACAGTAAATACTGACTTCCTGCCTTAATGCATGTCATGCATGTTGCACTAACCTGCCGTATAAACGAAAATAATTAGTTAAAGATCAATGGGTCAACTTTGGGCCTGTCTAAAATGTGACCACACAACATGGAAGTCAGATTTCATATCAAAAACATGACTACTTTATAATGACAGTTATTTGAATTGAGTGAAACGGACGGCTCTGCCTTCCACTGTCAGAATGCAGCCTCGCTCAGATAAGAGTCTCAGGTTCAACCTGATATACAGGATACTGGGGAAACACGCCACAACAGCGATTAGTGCGATACCTGCTCGAGTCCAACACACACTCAGGGAGGAACCGTATGGATAGGCAGAGAAGGACATCACCGACTGGAGCACGATGTAGGAGACCCCCGGAATAAAGAACAGCAGTGCTCCTACATCGTGGACTTTGGTCACTAGTGTTTCCTGCAATTGAAAGGAAGTGAAATTAATTGTGGGAGCCATTTGGAAGTGTTGCTCAAGGACCTTCCAGGGGGGGTTAGAACCTGTAACTTGACTGAAAGACAACCCGCTGTACCATCTGAGCCACAGTCAGCCATTTCTATCAAATGTAACCTGATACTGACTCTGAACTTGATAGTATCATTTGAGTTTGAGGGAAAATTGCCTCAGACCCAGAGAGAAGATGCAAACACACAGAATTGCTTAAACATCCAATCCTTTTAACTGTGAAGCAGAATGGGACTGTTTTGCTAAGTTATTGAGCCACACTTTACATTTTAGGTCAATCTTATGCATTCTCCTGTAGAAAATCAAGACTTTATCTGGTTTAAAAAAGGAATATTTCTTATTTTTATGTTTTTAATTCCAATCAAAGATTTTTTTTACAACATCCATGAATACATACCTGAAAAGTAGCCACGACACACATGCCAAAACAGGATATCATCCCCAGCCAAAGCGTGGCTTTATTGTAACATGGCCTCACCACACTCGTGTCCTCGTTCAGCTTCTCCACAAACTTGTATCTGGCGTATATGGTGGCCGTTCCTGCACAACAGTCATCAGATGAGCAGTTACCACAAATATGTGACCTTTGCTTAACACTACTTCCGCCT